>CANNRZ010000030.1:0-125000 GCA_947507615.1 Hemithea aestivaria | reverse complement strand
CCAGTCGCGCTCCAGCCGTCGTACGGAGCAGTCGCATTTTGAAGTCGCTCCGCTGGTGACTTTCGGTCGGCGGGCAATCACCAACCACCGGTGACCACTGGTGACCACCGGTGACCATTGGTGACCGCCTGAAGTGGAAGTGTCCCCTGACGAAGTCCCTGGAGCCGGGAGCGGCGCCCTACCACCTGAGCGCCCCTAGTACTGGCGCTGCGACTCCCACTACGTACCATCTGCGGACCTTCGAGGAAGTTTTCCAGAGGATTCCCGGTGACTGGTCACCTGTCCTGGTGACGGACTGGTCACCGGATCTGGTGACCACTGGTGACCTCTGAGGTTGAAGAGTCCTCTGACGAAGCCCCTGGAGCCGGGAGCGGCGCCCTACCACCTGAGCGCCCTTAGTACTGGCGCTGCGACTCCCACTACGTACCATCTGAGGATCTCCGAGGAAGTTTTCCAGAGGATTCCCGGTGACTAGTCACCTGTCCTGGTGACGGAAAGGTCACTGGATCTGGTGACTTCGGTGACTTTGGCTGGTGAACGGTCTCCGGCCATCGGTGACCACCGGTGACCTCTAAGTCCTACTAGGAATGCAGTGTATACCACCTTAAAAGGTGACACCCGTGCGAAGTGAAAGTGATAGTGAAGTGATGTGAGTGCTCTCACCGGGATTGCAGTGCCTAGACTTACCAGGATTGCAGTGTTTGGACTAACCTTCGGTAAGCCAAACTATTCATCATGGTACTCACCCGATCTCCGACGAGGTCACCACCACAAATGGTCCACAGCAGCCCCCAAAGCGAACCGGAGGAACCAATACCAACTCAATCTAGATCTTTCCGACTCCGAATCCAGCCCCGGTTCACTTCCACTTCCACGGACTCATCAGGGAACAGCCCACCACCTGCAACATCCAATACGCCAGATGAGCTTAGCTTCACAGCCAGACTTCGCAAAGATCACGCTAATATCGTCCGACTTCTAACCCACAAACCGTCTCTCCACAAAGAAGACAAGCTTGCAATCATAGATATAATTGAAAAACTTAAACCGAAAATAGCTTATCTTGAAAATGTAAAAACCACACCTGATATGAAAAGTGTTGCAACTAGCACCTGTTTAAAAGAGGTTCCCACACTTGACTCACCACCAGACAACCCGCATAACTCTTGCAGGGAATCTCTTGATAAAATTGATAAACTTGCGAATATGATACCGGTACTCATTGATAAACTTAACAACCATATTACTTCACAAACTGCAGGAGCTAGCTGCAACACTACGGACGCTAGCATTATCAAAAACGGCAACTGGCCGGAACTCCCACAACCTCGTAAATCAATGCTTATTGTTGCATCTAAGGAACCGACCACAGATCATGAACAGACCATTAACGCTTGGAGGAAGTGCGAGCCTCTCCTTAACAATCCGGCGGTTGCTCCCCCCAAAACTAAACTCATCACAAACCATAGACTTCTTATCGAGTTTGACAGCAAGGAACAGAGGGACCTAGCAATCAAAAGAACAGAGCAACCAGACTCGACGGTCAGGACCGAGCCCACCAATAAACTAAGACCAATGGTCACTCTGAAGGGCATCTCTCGAAGAGTCCAGCCAGACAGTCTGGTTGACTTGATCAAAAAACAAAACCTACATATATACAATCTCAACACAACAAATGACGAAATAGAACTCAAGCACACCAGAAACAACAAGAACCCCCGTCTATACAATGCCACATTCATTACATCTCCCCGAGTGTGGCAAACCATCACTCAATACACACACCTACACGTCGACATACAGCAGGTACACGTGGAAGAGTATGTCCCTGTAATACAGTGCTTCCGATGCCTACAATATGGTCACATCCGGAAGAACTGCAGATTACTAAAACCCGTATGCTCTCACTGTACAGGCGAACATGAATACAAATCATGTCCGGACAAACTTAATGAAAAATCAGTGAAATGCTCCCACTGCTTCATGAGATTCTCAAAAAACCCCAAACAACACATCCAATTCGCGCATAGCGCCACCTCCCAGATTTGCCCTTTGGCACAATTAAAAAAACTCGAAGTTCGGGCTATAACGGATTATGGAGAGTAATTCACCCTCTTCACTTCCTACCGGTATCCCCACCGACTCAACGTCGGGGGGTACATCTCTTAAATGCATACAATTAAATCTAGGACGTAGTAGGAATGCCACCCAGGAACTCGCCCACTGGTCTCATCTTAATGAACCTGAGATATTATTTATAAATGAACCTTACACCAGCAATAATGGTTTACCAGCCCATATACCCGGTTATAAATCTCACTACTTCCCCAGCCTCAACTCTCATGATCACCCTGTCAAATCCGCTATATACACCAAAAACAACCTCATATGCACATTAGGAATAAGCCAACACTCCACTACTAATCTCACAATCATTAAACTATGCACCACTAACGACAAGAAAAATATTTACCTCATCTCAGCATACCTCGAACCCCGCAATGACCCAACTAATCTAATCGCAAAACTAGATTCATTCCTTCATCAAACATCTGGATCATCACACATTATATGTGGGGATTTCAATGGCTGGAACACCCTATGGGGATCCACTTGCAATAACAAAAGAGGTGATAAAATTCTCGAACTCATTACCATTCATAGCCTCACAGTCTGTAATAACGGAAACCAACCCACATTCGAAACTGTTACCCACGGATTACCACGACAATCTATTATTGACATCACCCTCATAAGCTCACCCAATAACATATTCATATCTAACTGGAACGTTAACACATCCATATGTACATCCTCTGACCATAACGCAATTCAATTCACGCTTAAGCTCTACCGAACGAACCCCACAAAAAATAAAAAACTCAGTACATTTAAATACAACACTTCCTCTGTTAACTGGGAACGAATAGAAGCCACCTTAAAACTAGAAATACAAAATAACCTCCCTCCAGAACCTCTGTACGACACGATGAACCGAACAGAAGTTGATAATCATGTTGCCATCATTACATCTGCCATACAACGCGCATGCAATCGCATCTTACCCAAATCTACTCCGCACACAGAACGTCCTCCTTGGTGGGATGACCAACTACAAGACCTCAAAAATAAAGTTATTCAAAATCACCACCTATTAAGCAGATTAGTCCATCAGAAACTACCCATTGAAAGTACAGTTAAAGAGAGACAAGAACTAAAAACCACCTATGCTGAAGCCATATGCAAAGCATCTACCTTACATTTCAAACAATTTTGTAACGCACAAGGCAAGGAAGACGTTTGGGCAGTCACCAATCGGATCATTAAAACCAGACCTCTCACTCATCCACCAACCACACTTAAAAAAGAAGATGGCACTTACACACAGAACTCTACTGAAACAGCCACAACCCTCATAAACAATTTTTTCCCCGATGATACTCAAGACACCACCACTCACCAAAACATTCTTCGACAAAACATGTACTCTACACCACAAAATCCATCAGAACCTCCCTTCACCAAAAACGAAATTATCTCATGTCTCAAGCAGATGAATCCCAACAAAGCGCCTGGAAATGACTCCCTCACATCAGACATCTGTTTGTTCTTCGCAAACCATTTTCCAGACACCATCACCAACCTACTCAACCGCTGCCTTCAGATATCACATTTCCCCACCACCTGGAAAATTGCCATTGCCAAAATAATACCCAAACCAAATAAGACTGACCACACGGAAACTTCAGCCTATCGTCCAATAGGTTTGATCAACGTATTTGGTAAACTTCTAGAAAAGCTAATAATAAATAGGATCACTCATCACATATACACTAAACATCATGATTGCAAAAAACAGTTCGGTTTCAAACCACAAACATCCACAAATGACGCCATACACACAGCACTACAATCCATCACTACAGCCAGAGAGGCGGGCCATCAGGTTATAGCGGTCTCTCTCGATATAAAAGCGGCATTCGATCATGCGTGGTGGCCAGCAATATTCGAACGACTGAAACAGATCAAATGTCCCGATAACATATACAATTTACTCCTTAATTATACAACAAATCGAGAGGTAATCATGAACTTTGCCGACTGTACTGTCAGCAAGACTATGTCCCGCGGATGCATACAGGGTTCGGTGTGTGGCCCCACCATGTGGAACCTCATTCTGGACACCCTACTGCTTACAACTCTACCATATGGCTGCAGCATTCAGGCCTATGCAGACGACATCTTGCTGATAGTACAGGCCAAAAACATTAACGACTTGGAACAAACCACAAACGAAGCCCTCAACACAATTATAAATTGGGGTGATGAATACAAACTTTCTTTTGGCCATGATAAAACACAAGCCATAGCATTTACCAACAAAGCTAAAAAGAGCCGCATACACATCAACAATCATCTCATAACATTCACCAACCAAATCAAATATTTAGGACTCATAATAGACAACAAACTCCGATTTACTCAGCATACAGACTACATTATAAATAAAGCAAAGAAACTATTCAACAAACTATGCATATTCATCCGTCCCACCTGGGGCGTCCACTCAGACAATGTCAAAACCATCTACCTACAAGTGATCCAGCCCATTGTCTGCTATGCTGCCGGAATCTGGGCCCCGTTGGCACTCAAATATAAATTCATTCGGCAAAAGCTTCTGTCACTACAAAGATTATTCGCCATCAAAATCATTCGAGGCTTCAAAACCATCCGAACTGCAACAGCCATCTCCCTTGCACAATTGGTCCCGCTTCCGCAAAAACTATTAGAAATAGCCGACGTTGAGATAACAAAATTGATAAACACCTCAAAATTTTTGCCGTCTGACGTCCCGATTGAAAAGCCTGCCCCACCCGGAACCCTGCTCCATCCAGCCAATAGAGTCAGCATCTCCTTCGAGGAAATCACAGATCACCAAAGATACAATGAAACCTGCATCCTACACCATGAGTCTTGGCAAATATTTACTGACGGAAGCAAACACGACTCTGGGGTTGGAGCCGCGTACACGATTTTCGACAACTACGGACGCACGAAAGCCACACGCAAGCTCAAACTGCACGATTGCTGCTCAGTATTCCAGGCTGAATTACTAGCTATTAAAAGTGCCACGGACTGGATACTCGGGCGGCACACTGGCAGGAACTTCTGTGTTATGTCGGATAGCAAATCGGGACTAATCGAACTTACAAACCCCAACACCACGAACCCCCTCGCTGTGTCTATACATCTCAATCTCGCAATGATCAACAACACTGCACATACAATCAAATTCTTCTGGGTAAGAGGCCACGCTGGCATTGAGGGCAATGAGCTGGCTGACCTAGCTGCTAAGGCTGCCGCCAATCTACACAAAACCCCCGACTATTACCATATACCCATCTCCCACATCAAATACCTAAACAAAAACATCTCAAAACAAATAACAGAAGAATATTATACTCAATCCAGCCCACACACTCTGCGACTCCTCCCCACATACAATGACTTAAATACATACCTTTCAAAAAATAAAATCAATTTTGCCACTACACAAATTCTATCCGGACACGGATTCCACAAGACCTACCTTCATCGATTCCACATAACAGATAACAGCCTTTGCCCCTGTGACCATACTACCGCTCAAACCATCAATCACCTCATCAAGGAATGTCCACGCTTCCATCAATCAAGAAACAAGCACCTCTTTACCGCATCTCGATTAGTAGATCCATACGACCTCACACTAATCAACAAGAAGGACAGCACAAACGATTCTTTCAACGAACATATACACTACATCATTGAAAATCTTAAGACCTTCAATAATACTTAAAACATATATTCATATCAATCACGTCAAAGTTTCATCCGTTTGATTGCTTGATTACCTTGCTGCGACTCGAAAGAACCTTGCACTACATTAGTTGGTCTGGATGGGGTCGGCTCGCTCTGATTAAGACACTAATAAATGTTAATCTCACAATATCGGTTTATGATGTCTGTCACATGCCTGTTTTAACTCACTTTAACTTAAATATATATTTTATGTAAATAGCTTCCCCGATTGGAGACATTGGTCGCCGGTTGGTGGCTTTGGTCCCTGGCGGGTGACTTCGGACGCCTGTTGGTGGCTTTGGTCGCCGGCTGGTGACTTTGGTCGCCGGCTGGTTACTTTGGTCACCGGCTGGTGACTTTGGTCGCCGGCTGGTGACTTTGGTCACCGGCTGGTGACTTTGGTCGCCGGCTGGTGACTTTGGTCACCGGCTGGTGACTTCGGTCCCCTGCTGGTGACTTCGGTCCCCTGCTGGTGACTTCGGTCCTCTGCTAGTGACTTTGGTCACCGGTTGGTGACCTGGTCGCTGGCTGGTGACTTTGGTCCCCTGCTGGTGACTTTGGTCCTCTGCTGGTGACTTTGGTCACCGGTTGGTGGCCTGGTCGCTGACTGGTGGCCTTGGTCGCCGGCTGGTGACTTTGGTCCCCTGCTGGTGACTTTGGTCCTCTGCTGGTGACTTTTGTCACCGGTTGGTGACCTGGTCGCTGGCTGGTGGCATTGGTCACCGGTTGGTGACTTTGGTCACCGGTTGGTGGCTTTGGTCGCCGGTTGGTGGCATTGGTCACCGATTGGTGGTTTTGGTCACCGATTGATGACTCTGGTCCATGGCGGGTAACTTTGGTCACTGGTTACTTGCATATTAATAATTATATTAATAATTGTATTAAAAAAAAAAAAAAAACTGTAATAGTCTAAGCTCTTAATGTAAGGAATTAGATTTAAGGTAATATAGTAGAATTAAGGCATTTAGCTAAATCTGTAAGAGGACAGGGAAAAAAAAAAAAAAAAAAAAAAAAAAAAAAAAAAAAAAAAATAATAATAATAAAAAAAAAAAAAATAAAAAAAAAAAAAAAAAAAAAACAAATAAAAAACAAATAAAAAAAAAAAAAAAAAAAAAAAAAAAAAAAAAAAAAAAACATTTTGTCATGAATACAATAAATAAAAAAAAAAAAAAAAACAAAAAACTGTCCTCTAATAAAAAAAAAAAACTAATAATAATCTTGTAAATTTAATAACACTGTAAACTTGTACCTGTACATAAGTGCGCATGCACTTATATATAAAAATATTTTCATGTTTTCTATTATTATATATTACACATATATTTTATTTTATAAACTTATGTACAGGTCCCCTATAAATATGCTCTTTAATATTATTAGTACTCTTTAATATTACTCTATAAAGCAACTTATAACTAACTTTACCTCCTTTTACACACTACATATATATCACTCTCAACTAGTAATCAACATAACTATTATTATAAGTATTATATTCTTTTCTATTTTCGTATTAATATATATGCTTCTTCCTCCCATCCTATCCACATCCCTTTCCTTCCCAACCTTTATAAATTATATACCTATATATATATATTTAAGTATTTATCGCCTCCACCCTTTCCACAAATCTCTCCTCCCTTACCCAATCATCTAATTCCTTCTCTAATCATAAATTCCTCTTCCTTTATCCTCCCCTACATCCTTCCTATTTCCTAACACTCAAAGCATCTCAGCCCAAACCATCTTAACCATACTCCTATCCATTTAGCACGGGAAGGGTAAGAAGTATACCGATAGCATCGAGCCCTTCCCAAATGTGCCAATCCAAACCCTCTTCCTTTCAAAAAAAAAAAAACCTAACCTAACCTAACCTAACCTAACCTAACCTAACCTAACCTAACCTAACCTAACCTAACCTAACCTAACCTAACCTAACCTAACCTAACCTAACCTAACCTAACCTAACCTAACCTAACCTAACCTAACCTAACCTAACCTAACCTAACCTAACCTAACCTAACCAGTCTGCATCGGGACGCCGAAGAGAACGGTCGAACTCTCGAGCGCTCTCCCCTTTCCGTCCACCAGTGGCACCATCGGTCACCCCGGTGGTGAGTTGGTCACCCGGGTAACCAACTCGGTGACTTTGGTGACTCTGGCTGTCTTACCTCGGTTAGTGGTGACCGGCCGCGGTGACTGGAGCCTCCTCTGGTCGCCGAAGGGTGCTTCTGGAGTGCAGTGATAGTGGCTTCCACGTACCTTGTGTGACGAGTGCTCTCCGGATTGGTTACCATTTGGTGGCCCCTCGGTGACCGCTCGAGCGTCGCCGCCTGCTGAGGCCGCACTGGAGCTGCTACTCCTCCGGATTTGGCTGAGCGCCCACCCCAGTGGACCCCTCAGCCCCCTCCACCATCTGCTGGAAGAGTTTGCTGGATTTTTTCCAAAAATTGCTGGTGACTTCGGTGACCGAGTGATTACCTTCCCTGACGAGCACTCACCGGTTTGGTTACCATCCGGTGACCCCTCGGTGACCGTTCGAGCGACGCCGCCTGCAGAGGACGCGCTGGAGCAGCTACTCATCCGGATTTGGCTGAGCGCCCATCCCAGTGGACCCCTCAGCCCCCTCTACCACCCGCTGGAAGGATTTTCTGGATTTTCTACAAAAATTGCTGGTGACTCTGGTGATCCACATCACTACTGTTGGTGACAACCTAGTGGCCGGATTGGTGATCACTTACCGAGTAGTCACCTACCAAGTGACCGGACACTTTAAGTGTGGTGCAGATCTCGGTAAGTCCTTTGAGCCAATCTCAACTCAACATGGTCCTCACTCGCTCCCCTGCGCGCTCTTCTGGCGCCAGCGGGGATGCACCTGCTAGTGAAACTCAGCCGGGGACGTCTAACGAACTGTCCTACAGCGTCCCCCCTGTTGACGACTTCATCGACTCCTGCAGCAGCTCATCGAGCGACATACCAAGACTCTCATATAAACAAATATTAACGCAAACCACTGATAACTGTGACAATGACCTCACCATCACCAACTCCATAGCCTCTAAAATCCGGAAATATCATAATAGAATAATTGAACTCATCACTGAAGGCAAGTCACTAACAAAAACTAACAAAGAAACCATCATTTCAATTATCAAACATCTCGAACCAGTGATTTCCAAGATAGAAAAGCTTCCAATAGCCGTTCCCCCAACCAGCACTTCACCCAGTGCAGGCCCCTCTACACCCCTACTTACAGCCACGCCCCCACCTCAGATCGACCCTGAAATTATCAACAAACTAAATTATTTGACTGATCTCATGCCAGGGCTGATCAGTGAAATTAACGAACTCAAAAAATCCAACAACAAAATCCGCGAATCCCCATCAACAGACTATTCCACTCAAAGCTTCCCACCCCTCATCGCTGATCAACCTCCAACACTCAAGCCTCTTCTCATAGTCGCCCCCAAAACCTCCTCCTCCACCTCCACCAGCACACATGCCGACACTGTAAAAGCATTCAAGGATACAATAGATCTTAACAACCTCGACACCACACCCCCCAAAATCAGATACATTCCTAACCATAAACTTTTGATCGAATGCAACAACACTGAACACAGAAACCTTCTTATCCAAAAATGCGCTGCACCCCAATCATCAATCTCTGCCGAGCATACAACCAAATTAAAACCCATGATCATTCTCAAGGGTATCTCGAAAGATGTCCCATCTACACAACTAGTCGAAATACTAAAACACCAAAACAGTCATATCAAACAACTTAACATAGAAAACAGCGAACTTGACCTCAAAACAATGCGCCAAAATAATAACCCCAAACTATATAATGCCATCTTTATCACTTCACCTCGGGTATGGCGAGCAATCACCAAATATGGCAAACTGAACATCGACTTCCAAAGTGTCCATGCAGAGGAACATGTACCGGTGCTGCAATGCTTTCGATGTCTCCAATACGGACACACCCGGAAGCATTGCAGAGCACCGAAACCCGCATGTTCTCACTGCTCAGGTGAACACGAATTCAAGGCATGCCCAGACAAACTGATCGAAAAATCAGTCAAATGCTACCACTGTTTCCTAAGACACTCTAAAAATCCCAAACAGCACAGTAATTTCGCGCATGGCGCCACGTCAAAAATTTGCCCATTGGCACATATTAAAAATCTAGAGGTCCGTGCTATTACGGACTATGGCGAGTAACACACCCATAGTTCACCCCGCGGGAGGTCCCTCTGCCTCATCGACGAGGGACTCCCTGCTAAGATGCGTCCAAATTAATCTGGGACGCAGTCGGAACGCATCCCATGAACTTGCACAATGGGCTCATCAACATGAACCGGAGATATTACTAACTAACGAGCCATACACAGGCAACAATGGCACTCCAACCAAAATACCGGGATATAGTACGCACTTCTTCCCTAACATAGATGCACTCTCACACTCTACTAAATCCACAATCTACATCAAAAGCAACATCATTTCCACTTTAGGCATCAGTGAATACTCCTCACCTAACCTTACAATTGTAAAGCTCTGCATTACTGACAAAGGTAAAAACATCTACTTCATCTCCGCTTATATGGAACCTCGGCATGACCCCACTCAGCTCAAAGCTAAACTCAACAATTTCCTCTATCAAACTTGCGGGTCCACACATGTGATATGTGCTGACTTTAACGCATGGCACACCCTTTGGGGCTCCGCACATAACAACAAACGAGGCGAGGACATGCTGGATCTCTTTATCTTACACAATCTAACAGTCTGCAACCAAGGTAATCATCCCACCTTTGAAACAATAACTCATGGTGTACCTAGACACTCCATTATAGATCTCACACTCATAAGTAACACTAACAGCGTCAACATCTCTAACTGGAGAATAAACACATCAATCTGCCCATCCTCCGACCATCACGCCATACAATTTTCACTCAACCTCAATCATAATATTACCTTAGCTAAAAATAAGAAACTAAGCACATTTAAATATAACACTAACTTGGTTAAATGGGACCTAATCAAAGATGATCTAAAATCAGAGATCCAACATTTCCTCCCTGTCGAACCTATATATGAAAACTGCAGCCGAACCGATATCGATAACTATGTAACCTATGTCACTTCCGCCATTCAAAGAGCCTGTAATCGTGTACTTCCCAAAGCCTCACCATATAATGAGAAACCACCATGGTGGAACGAACACCTCCAAAACCTCAAAGACAAAGTGATTAAGAACCACCACCAACTGAGCAGACTAATCAGACAAAAACAACCCATAGATGACACAATCAAAGAACGTCAAGAACTAAAAAGCGCCTACTCAGAGGCCATATGTAAAGCCGCTACGGAAAACTTTAGACAATTTTGCAATACACAGGGTAAAGAGGATGTATGGTCCATCACTAATCGAATAATCAAAACAAGACCCCTAACACACCCTCCAACCACCATAAAGAAAGACGACGGCACCTATACTACCGATTCCGTCGACACTGCCACTACTCTCATAAATAAATTCTTCCCAGACGATACCCCAGACTCTACTCTTCACCAACACACTCTCAGACACAACATGTTCATTACCCCAAACAGCTCTTCAGAACCCCTTTTCACCACAAATGAAATAATTGCCTGCCTAAACCAAATGAACCCCAAAAAAGCCCCTGGACCTGACTCCCTAACATCGGACATATGCTTATTCTTCACTACAAACTTCCCTGATATCATCACAAAACTTTTGAACCACTGCCTTCGAAGCGCACATTTCCCCACCCCCTGGAAAATAGCGACAGCAAAAATCATCCCCAAACCAAATAAGACCGACCATACAGACATTTCAGCTTATCGCCCGATAGGACTTATCAATGTGTTCGGTAAATTAATGGAAAAACTAATAATAAACAGAATAACACATCACATTTACACCAACAATCTTAATTGCACAACTCAGTTTGGGTTTAAACCCCAGACGTCCACTAATGATGCTATATACTCCGCACTAAAAACCATCACTCGAGCTAAAGAATCGGGAAACCAGGTCATTGCCGTAACTCTAGATATCAAAGCGGCATTTGATCACGCTTGGTGGCCGGCAATCTTCGAGCGACTCAGGCAGATCAACTGCCCGGAAAATATTTATAAAATCCTCTTAGATTACATTAATAACCGGACTGTAGTTATGAACTTTGCAGACTGCACTGTGAGTAAGGAGATGTCTCGCGGGTGCATTCAGGGTTCAGTATGTGGTCCCACTATGTGGAACCTTATGCTGGACCCTCTCCTGCATGCTGCACTGCCGCGGGGCTGCAGCATGCAGGCATACGCTGATGACATTCTGCTCATAGCTCAAGCCAAGGATGTTGCAACCCTTGAGGCAATTACAAGCGAGGCCCTCAATATCATCTCGAATTGGGGGAAAAATAACAAGATGGCCTTCAGCCATGATAAAACACAGGCGATTGCGTTCTCTAATAGGGCTAAGAAATGCCGCATACAATTCAACGCCCACACTATCCCGTTTACTCACAGCATCAAATATCTAGGCATTATTATCGATAGCAAACTCAGATTCATACAACACACTGAACACGTCATCAACAAGGCAAAGAAGCTGTTTAACAAACTCAACAACTTCATACGTCCCACCTGGGGCGTACACTCGGAAAATGTGAAAACTATCTACGAACGCGTCATCCAGCCCATTATCAGCTATGGAGCAGGAATATGGGCCCCTTATGCCCTGAAGTACAAATTCACACAACAAAAACTTCTATCAATGCAAAGACTCTTCGCCATTAGGATCATACATGGATTCCGTACGATCAGAACAGCCACTGCTATCTCTCTCGCGAGATTAACCCCACTTCCGCGATTACTTCTAGAGACGGCTGATGTCGAGATCACAAAATTACATAATACTTCAAAATTCTTGCCATCTGACATCCCGATAGAAAAGCCCGCTCCACCCGGAACCATGCTTCATCCAGCCAACAGAATCAACATTAGCTTCGACGAAATCATAGACCAACAAAATTACAACGAGATCTGTATCTCTCATCAGGAGTACTGGCAAGTGTTCACGGATGGGAGCAAGCATGACTCTAGAGTTGGGGCCGCTTACGTCATCTTCGATAACTCTGGACACATGCTGGCTTCACGCAAACTCAAATTGCACAACTGCTGTTCTGTTTTCCAGGCAGAACTGCTCGCTATCAAAAGCGCCACAGAATGGATCCTAAGTCAGCACATGAGTGGCAAATTCTGCATTATGTCGGACTGTAAATCCGGACTCATCGAGCTATCAAACCCTAACACCTCACACCCTCTCGCCATAAGCATACATCAAAATCTTGCACAAATCAACAACTTTGAGAACACAGTTAAATTCTTCTGGGTTAGGGGCCATGCTGGCATTGAAGGCAACGAGCTGGCAGACGTTATCGCCAAAGCAGCCGCTAACCTCCACAAGACCCTTGATTATTGCCACATACCTATCTCTCACATCAAATATTTGAATAAGAACATTTCGAAGCAAATCACGGAAGAATACTACACATTTTCCAGCCCGCACACACTTCAACTTCTCCCCACATACAAAATTCTAAACACATACCTAGCAAACAATAGCGCTAACTTTGCTCTTACACAATTTCTATCCGGACACGGATTTCATAAGACATATCTGCATAGATTCTGTATAACAGATAACAACAAATGCCCATGTGATAACACTTCCCCCCAATCCATAAACCACCTGATCAGAGAATGCCCGAGATTCCAACGCACCAGATTCAACCACCTCATCATTGCATCCCACCTTGAGGATCCGTATGACCTGACTCTGATCAACCAAAAAGACTCTACAAACAATTCGTTCAATGAACACATACACTATATAATTGGTCAACTGAAATCATTTAATAAAAACTAATCTTTACACACGCACACACACATATTATCGGTGACATTAGTCACCAAGCCACTAAATCATGGCGACTTGATCACTTTGGTCCCCTAATATTACAGCTAATTCTCACTGTATAAGTGACCACGAATTCAAGGCATGCCCAAACAAAACTAATTGAAAATCAATCAAATGCTACCACTGCTTCTCAAAAACACTCTAAAAATCCCAAACAGCACAGTAATTTCGCGCAGTGGTTGCCAGGGGGCGTATATGTATGAGTGCATGTATGTGTTGCCGCCCCGGTGGCCGTGGGTGGTGACTAGTCACCGTCTATGGTCGCCGGTCGATGGAGATTGATCACTGATGACTGATGACTGGTCGCCGGTTACTGGGAAGTGTGAGTTCAAATATTTTGTTATTCATCTACTAGTGTAAAATTTGATGCTGGTGTGCTGGTGATGGTGATAATATTATTCGAAGCCATCATAATATATAATTAATTGTTTAGTTTCTAAGTTTTACGACTATGGTTAGTTTTACTAATAACTAAGATTAAAAAAAAAAAAAAAAAAAAAAAAAAATTAATTATAACAATAATTAAAAAAAAAAAAAAAAAAAAAAAAAAAAAAAAAAAAAAAAAAAAAAACATTGTCTAAACTATGCTCGATGTGCATATCGTCTTATCTCTCTTATCAATCATGTAATGTTCTTCTTTATATTTATTTTCTGTCTCAAATTATTGTATATTTGATCACCGCCGCCAGTAACTTGTCGCCGCCTTCGGTGGCTGGTCGCCGGTGACTGGTCACCACCAATGGTGGCTGGTCGCCGGTGACTGGTCGCTGCTGCCGGTGGCAGGTCGCTGGCGACTGTCTGCCGAATCTTGTTAATATTATTATTGCAATATTGTTTTGTACATTTTCTCGTAATAACAAAGCCATTTAAAAAAAAAAAAAAAAAAAAAAAAATATTGTCATCCAAACTATACTCAATGTTAGATATATTGTCTTATCTCTCTTATCAATCATGTAATGTTCTTCTTTATATTTATTTTCTGTCTCAAATTATTGTATATTTGATCACCGCCGCCAGTAACTTGTCGCCGCCTTCGGTGGCTGGTCGCCGGTGACTGGTCACCACCAATGGTGGCTGGTCGCCGGTGACTGGTCGCTGCTGCCGGTGGCAGGTCGCTGGCGACTGTCTGCCGAATCTTGTTAATATTATTATTGCAATATTGTTTTGTACATTTTCTCGTAATAACAAAGCCATTTAAAAAAAAAAAAAAAAAAAAAAAAAACACTGTATTCGAAGTTGTATATATATAAATTGTTTTTATCTTATTATCGTATATTTATTTTTATATGTAGATATATCAGTATATTGGTACTTCAACATGCATATCAAGTAATAAATGTATATATGTATATGTATTGTATGTATATATTATTTTACCTCTTATCTCTCCCAAAACATATTAAAATTTTCAGTAATAAAACTTTTGTACCGTTATTTTTGTACGTTTATATAGATATATACTTATCTTTCTAAACTTCCACTTTTTATATCTCTCATATATCTATCTTCTTCATATATCTATCTTTGTCTCTTCGCGACTATTGTTATTTATGTAGTATATAACTAGCATTCACTACACCTTTTATCACATGTATTTTATTCCTTCACTTTTCGTATTAATATCTATACTTCTTCGTCCAATCCCATCCACATCCTTTTCCTTCCAAATAAACCTTTATAAATAATAAACATATATAATATATTTGTATATATTTATCTAAGTATGTATTGTCTTCCTCCCTCTCAACAACATCCATCTCCCCTATCCAAACAACTAACTTTCTCTCCCATCGAAAATTCCTTTCCTTGTCCTTTTCCCTTCCTCCCTCCCTCACATCCTTATACACTAAACATACATATTTTACACACGCAAACTACATAAACTCACTCAGTCACTCACTCACATAAACACACACATACAGTTACACTACACTATTTTACCTCTTCTCCCCAATCCACCATCGTCTCATCCCTATCCTCAACCCAATCCGCACGGGAAGGGTAAGAAGTATACCGATAGCATCGAGCCCTTCCCAAATGTGCCAATCCAAACCCTCTTCCTTTCAAAAAAAAAAAACCTAACCTAACCTAACCTAACCTAACCTAACCTAACCTAACCTAACCTAACCTAACCTAACCTAACCTAACCTAACCTAACCTAACCTAACCTAACCTAACCTAACCTAACCTAACCTAACCTAACCTAACCTAACCTAACCTAACCTAACCTAACCTAACCTAACCTAACCTAACCTAACCTAACCTAACCTAACCTAACCTAACCTAACCTAACCTAACCTAACCTAACCTAACCTAACCTAACCTAACCTAACCTAACCTAACCTAACCTAACCTAACCTAACCTAACCTAACCTAACCTAACCTAACCTAACCTAACCTAACCTAACCTAACCTAACCTAACCTAACCTAACCTAACCTAACCTAACCTAACCTAACCTAACCTAACCTAACCTAACCTAACCTAACCTAACCTAACCTAACCTAACCTAACCTAACCTAACCTAACCTAACCTAACCTAACCTAACCTAACCTAACCTAACCTAACCTAACCTAACCTAACCTAACCTAACCTAACCTAACCTAACCTAACCTAACCTAACCTAACCTAACCTAACCTAACCTAACCTAACCTAACCTAACCTAACCTAACCTAACCTAACCTAACCTAACCTAACCTAACCTAACCTAACCTAACCTAACCTAACCTAACCTAACCTAACCTAACCTAACCTAACCTAACCTAACCTAACCTAACCTAACCTAACCTAACCTAACCTAACCTAACCTAACCTAACCACTAAACTTAAGTTTTGGTTTTTAAGTGACAGTGACGTTTGATACGTCTATTGAAAGGTCTGGACGAGTGTGTTACGACAGTAATAGTTTTAATCCAAATTTACATATTTACACATATTTTTGGCGTATTTTAGTAAATTCAGTGAAAATCTTCATTTTTAATTAATTCCTTCGTTGTTTGTTGTCCAATTTTGGTGTTAGGCGTGTCGGACCCTTTGTCTCGACCGCCCCTAATTGTTTCGGCAGACAGCGACCTACATTTGTGCAAAATTCCAACTTTTTTGATACATTTTCTTTAAAAATTCACGTTTTTCGGCTATCTTCAAAATTTTTTCAAGAAACTTTTTAGTAATTCCAATTTATTTGACATCCTCGTAACCTCCTGCGTCTCCAGATATATTGCACGTCGCGATCGGACAAGGTGAAATTACAATTTTTACCCACCCCCACGCCACCCAATATAGTTTAGTAATAGCTTAAAAGACTGGGCGAACAAAACGCTTGCGCGATCTATTTCGACGAAAGCGCCATCTAGTTTAGGAATTTGTTATTGACAAAATTCATTGTTTGACTTACTTGGGTTCCTACCTAAGGCTTAACACGGTGTAGACTTCTCGCGGCTGCTTCTCTCCCGGCTGCCGTCGCGTCGCTCTCCACCTGAAACAAGAAAATTTATAAATTAGAATAGTTTTACAAAAAGAAAAATACAGAATAAAATACATACCTTGACCAATCCATGGTAAAATCTTAGCTTGGGATCTGCAAGCCTCTATACAGTTTGCAGAGTACTGGGCTAAATTTTCATCTGTGATAATATATTTGTTTGTGTGTGTTTTGTGTTTATTCTGTGGTTTATTGACCAATCTTTTTAACTATCTGGATCCTCTGCAAGGCAGTTTACACCTTGCAGAGCTTTTAACTAAATTATATATTATAAATTTCTAATATTATTTATTGTTAGTTAGGTTAGCCATGTTCTCCACCCCGCCTAAAACCCGCGTAACGACCGAGGGGCCTCCTAAACCCAGGGAAACGTCCACCACCGCCTTGGCGCGGGCTCCTCCGGTTAGGGAGGGGTACGTGCGGCGGTTGTCCGGGGAGCTCGAGTCGCTGAGTACAGCGGCCCGTGTCACCCCGCCCACCGCCGCCGCGCCTCGCTTGCTGGAGAAGACCGTCACCAAGGCGAAGGCCCCCGCCCTCACTAACCCGCTAGCGAACAACACGACCCTCAATAAAAAAGTGTTGTTCGCCGAATCTCAACGGGTAGTAGAGGCAAAGGAATTAATTAAGGAGACGAAAAGAGTTATGAGCGAAAACACAAATATGAAGCGAGACGTAAAGGCTCATATACACGAGTGTTTGGAAGCG
Source organism: Hemithea aestivaria (assembly GCA_947507615.1). Classification (NCBI taxonomy): domain Eukaryota; kingdom Metazoa; phylum Arthropoda; class Insecta; order Lepidoptera; family Geometridae; genus Hemithea; species Hemithea aestivaria. The sequence continues at coordinate 106,958 of CANNRZ010000030.1, read as the reverse complement.
TTATTAAGGATGATAAAGGAATCGGAGGAGGAGAAAGGAGTAAATACCAAAGTGGTGGGAAAAGAAGAGACGGTTAAACATATAGAAATTAGTGAGGAAAGAAGGAGAGAGGAGAAGAAGATGGTAGAGTTAATAGAAGGACACGCGAAGATTTTGAATGAAAACAAGGAGGAAATAAAGGAATTAAAAGAGATTATAGGAAGGCACGTTGAGCTGACTCAGGGGAGCTATGCGAGTGTCGCGGCTGGCCCTCCCAGGGTCAAACCGGTTGTAGGGACGGCCGTGCACTCGGTAGTGGTCAGTTCACACGATGATGAAGAAACGAGTGAAGATGTGCTAGGAAAAATTAGGGAAGCAATAAATGCGAGGGAAGAGGGAATGAAAATAGAAAGCATAAGGAAGGCAAAGGATTGCAAAGTAATTATAGGTTGTAGGACGAGAGAGGAAATCGTAAGAGTCAAGGAGAAAATAAAAACAGCAGGAAAAAATCTTTGTGTTGCGGAAGTGACAAATAAGGACCCCCTCGTCATCCTCAAAGACGTAATGTCTTATAATAAGGATGAACAAGTGGTGGAGGGGCTGAGGGCACAGAACAGGGAAATGTTTGAAGGGATAGGGATAGAAGACAATAGAATTGAAATTAAATATAGGAAAAAGACTCGAAACCCTCACACCGAGCATATCGTCTTAAAAGTGTCTCCTAAACTATGGAAACGTCTCACCGATGCCGGAAAGGTGCACATCGACCTGCAAAGAGTGAAAGTGGCAGACCACTCGCCACTCATACAATGCGCACGGTGTCTTGGGTACGGCCACGGGAAACGACTATGTCAGGATCCCGTGGACGTATGCAGCCACTGTGGTGGGCCACACCTCAGGTCGGTGTGCACCAAGCTGGCGGAGGGTTCGCTGCCGCGGTGCGTAAATTGTGTGGGCGCCAAGCTCGAGCGGGTGGATCACAACGCCTTCAGTGAGGAGTGTCCTATCAGAAGGCGTTGGGATACACTTGCCCGCTCAACAGTCCAGTATTGTTAAAGGCGCCCCCGGTGACTACACGGTGGAGAACCCGAGTCGGAAAGAAGAATGGGGAGATACGGACAAACGATGTGCTCGGTGGGATGGAAAGACAGTGAAAAATGCAAAGGAAGAGATAGAGAATTTAAAGGAGTACGCGACAGTCTCACTGGTTTTAAAATTATGGGATGGAAAACGGGAAGGTGGATATTTACCAGTAAAGTCCAATTTAGAAAAGGCAAATTGGGACCGGTTTTTGATGAAACCGGCCCAAATTTGGAGGAGAGTAGAAAATAGATGGAATAAGATTGGAAAACCAGTGAGTCTGCCGAAAAAAGGTAAAATTAAGGACAGGAAAAGGGTAGTGGAAAAGGAAAAAGAGCATGGATTGATGGAGAGCAGCACCATTAGCGTTATGATGCCGGCTTGGGAGACAAAGTTATTACATGACTCCACTCACTCCAGTGCGACTTACAATTGCGAGAATTACATAGCACCTAAAATTCAGTCCAAAAAGCTGAAGCTTTTTTGGAGAAAAGCACGCACTGGAGTGAGAGGCTTGAACTCTGCGCATCCGCTAAGGGTGCTGCTATCCAAATGCACAAAGCCAATAGTAAAGAAAAGAGTCCAGATAAGCAGACGCGTTATAAGCGAGAGTAGTTATAAAATACATGTAATTGTGAAGTGTGAAAAGAGAATGTTTCGAAAGAAAGTAAATGAGAAAAAGTACCAAACAAAATAAATTAGATAGCCAAGATATATTAATAACATAGATAAATCATAACGTAATAAAAATAAATAAGTGTATGTAAAGAGATCTAGATAAATTTAAGACAATATAATACAAAGAGAGCGCACAGTAGCGCAATATATAAAAAATAAATTTGTAAGAATAGACAGCCGATACAAAACGACTTATCCCACCCTCAATAAGGTCTGGAGCAAAAAACACAAGAAAAAAAAAAAAAAAAAACCTAACCTAACCTAACCTAACCTAACCTAACCTAACCTAACCTAACCTAACCTAACCTAACCTAACCTAACCCGAGTCGTGTCTACACCACCACAGTGAACGGACGTGGAAGCATCGGAAGCATTGGCAGCGAGGAAGCGTGGAAGCATCGGCAGCATCGGCAGCATTGGAAGCGTGGAAGCGTGGAAGCCTGGAAGCACTGGCAGCCTGGCAGCATCGGCAGCGTGGAAGCGTGGAAGATCGGAAGCACCGGCAGCTAGGCAGCATCGGCACCGTTGGCAGCGTGGAGGCCTGGAAGCTGTGGCAACATTGGCATCCTTGGTAACGTTTTAGACGTAGCTTTGGGCACCACAGGAATTCTTGGCATTTTTAGGAGCTCAGCAGCCTTGGCCATATTTGCAGCCTTTCGGAAGCCTTGCTCACAGGGGCGTAACTTGGCACACTTGCTGAATTGGCAACATCGGAGACGGAGGTAATAATGTCGTCATCTAGGTCTTCGAAGAGCACCACTGCTGCTAGTCTCACCAGAGGTCGACAGGCAAAAAAGCCCGTCGGCACAACTGCATTGACTCCGAAGCAGGTAAAACCGCAACCACTTAACATAGTGGTCACAGCGCCATCCACGGAGGGATCATCGGCGTCCACTCTCCTAGCCCAAGCGACAGGCTGCAACAAAACAGCCAAGACAACATCAGGTCCTAGACAAAGTCTTACTGAGAGACCTGAAGCAGCAGGCAGCGCTTTGAATTCTCCAACGCCATCGGAGATTCTCGCCTTGCTTGGAACAGAGGAGAGTTCGGTAAGTGCAGAGTCTCTAGAGCGTGATAAGAGCACCCACAAACCAGGAGACACAAAGGAGAAGAGCTTGGCATCGGAACCACTGCTACGGAAGGCTATGGCGCAGGCGGCGACAGCTTCGCGACCACTCTCCCAAGGACAAGAAGGGGCAGAAAAACCTGCGGCAACAAGTACGCTGGTGAGAACGGATGATGAATGGTCGGACCTGGAGAGTGTAAGTGTATGCAGCAGACGATCGAGTGTACTCCCCTCATCTGGTAAAAGACCTGGCGTCTCCATGGACCTGGCAACCCAGAGAGCAAATGAGCTCATGCTGGCGGGGAAGGAGGCATTAGAGAAAGCAGGCAACATGAAAAGAGAGAGCAAGATCGAGGCACTCGGTTGTCTGCAATCATTATATGAGCTAGTGCTCTCAATCTCTGACTCCAGGTCGAGGCATAAAGTCAGCCTAGAACAGGAGCGAACCAGAGCGGCCAAGGAAATAGTAAGAATTGAGCGAGCACATGCTAAAAAGGTGGCGGATCTCCAAGGGACAATATCCAACAGGCTGGTGGAGTTCCAGAATACCCTCGATGAGACGCACAAAAGGACTGAATCTGTATGGGGGTGGCTCAACTTCGAACTAGATGGCCCAATCAAAACAATAGGTGGATTGCAGTTGCAACTGAGCGATCTCCAGGCAGAGTTGAGCAAAAAGGGAGACCAACTAGCAAGAACCCAGATTCCGGCTTCAGCCAACGCACAAACAGAGGTCCTCGAGCGAATCGGGTCAATGAGAGTGGAGCTGTCAAACATACAGGGATCATTAAACTCCCTCATGCGTCAAGCAGAACGTGGCCCTACTCCGTCGACTAACCAGATGGATCTGGAACAGGCATTAGACATAAGATGCAGCCACAACTCGTCCACAGGGGAGCTGGAGGCCCTTATCAAGGAGTTGCTGGCCATCCAAAAAGACACAATAGTCCCAAAACTGGACAGCTTTTGCCCTGGCCTAAGCCCTCCTCCTCCAAATAGGACCGAAATCAAAGACGATGTCATTGAAGCTCTGCAACCGGTCAAAACACAGCTGAAATCTATAAGCGTGGTGCTCGATGATATCAGGGAGACCAAAGAGGCTGAGAAGTTGGCAATCACCTACGAGCACCCAATAGGACTAGGCACGGAACTTGCTCTAATGGAAATAAAGGACAAAGTCACTGCAATAGAAACAGCTCTAGACGTAGGAAACGAGCCTGGAATAAGACCAACCTTTGCATCAGAGATGGAATTCCCCCCACTACGCCACACACAGGCCACTACACCGACCCCGCCTACACAGGGAACAGTGAATCACAGGACTTCATACAGCGAAGCCCTGATGAAGCCGCGATTCCCAATAATGGTCGAATCTGTGGATCCGCAATACACGAGCAACGATGTAGTGCAGGATCTAAAAAGCAAGGTAGACGTTGTTGACTTGGGGATCGGCGTGAGTGGTATAAGGAAAATTAGAAATCAGAAGGTGGTCATTAGCTGCGACACTGAAGAAGATAGGGAGAAGCTTACAGGAGCAATAAGGTCGGCTTCTGGCCTGTCTGCCACGAAACCGCCCGTCAGGAGACCACTGCTGAGACTTATTGGAGTGGCTCACGACCTTACAAACGTAAAGATAGAGGAGGCAGTCATTAAACAGAACAGGAAGCTGTTGCAACAGGATCCAGCTGAGGGAGAATGGACGGTCAAGGTACTGAGGAGGACAAAAGGCAGGAACGAGTCCCGATCCAATATTGTACTCGAGGTAAGCGCATACGTTTGGAAAAGCTTAAGAGATCATGAGGTCCGTATCGGGTACCAGCAGGTGCAAGCAGTGGACCACTCTCCAATAGTCCAGTGTTACCGGTGCCTTGGCTTTGGCCACATGGCACGGGACTGCAAGAAAAACCAGGTATGTGGCTACTGCTCGGGACCACACGACACGCGCGAATGCCCGAACCGAAATGGTTCTCCCCGATGCATCAGCTGCGTCACAGGGAAGTCACCCAAAGACAGTCACCCAGCCTACAGCCCAGAATGTCCGGAGTGGCAGCGCTGGGATCGGCTGGCTCGGTCGGCGGTCTCATATTCGTAACATAGGACACCGAGGGAGCAAACGTACCAGTAGCTGCCAATGTGAAAATAGGTCAGCTTAATCTCGGCAGGGGCTTCGCCGCCACTAAGGAGTGCCTTCAAGCGGCAACTGAGAAGAAACTCTCTATTTTGCTCCTACAGGAGCCATATGTTGGTGCGAAGGCACATTTAACTTCAGGGGGAATTAAAGTAATCCAAAAAGATAACGCAACACAAGCGAATCCGGTACGTGCGGCAGTTGTCATTGTCGATCCTAATATAAAATGTTTTGTCAATAGCGATTTAATATATGACTCTATAGTAGGCTGTGTAATTGAGTTTAATGAAATAAGATTAGGAATTATAAATGTATACCTAGACAAAACAGTAGATATAGAAACAGATCTAAACAAAATACAATACATAATGGAGAAGCTTGATGCAGAAGACCTAATCATAGCGGGGGACGTCAACGCAGCAAGTGTCTGGTGGGGAAGCAGGGAGGAGGACGGCAGGGGTACGAAGCTGATGAGCCTGGTTGCTCAACTTAATCTGAATGTCGTTAACGAGGGAGCCACACCCACTTTCTACACCCACAGAGGAGACAGAATCTACCAGAGCATTATCGACGTGACCTTCTGCACGGAATCCATAATGAATAGGATCAGAAATTGGCGAGTGGATCCTGACATGTCTCACTTATCGGATCACAGGATGATACTCTTCGAAATTGCAACCCAAGGAGCGGCAGCTTGTATCGAGCGCAAAGGAACAAGACTCTACAATACTGCAAAGGCAAAGTGGAGCGAATTCGAAGACGTCCTCAAGCGGAAACTCGTTAGCAATAACATCAGCGTGGAGAAAGTTGAGCTAACGGAATCAACGAGTGAACTCGAATCCCTTGCCTCGCGCTACATGCACCTGATAATTGAGACGTGTCAGGAAACTATTCCGTTAATGCGAAAAGAACTGGTGGCGAAGGAGATCAAATGGTGGACTGAGGAACTGACGAAAAAGAAGCAAGAGGTAAAGAGATACAGAAGAAGGGTCCATAATGCCTGCAGTCGCCGGCGTCCAGCTGTGGTTGAACAATATCTAAAAATTAAAAACGAGTACAAAGATCTTCTCAAAACAACAATCACCACTAGCTGGAAAGACTTCTGTAACAAAGAAGAAAAGGAAACGGTCTGGCAGCGCACATATCGAATATTGAAGCTGACTGAACACAGGGACGAGCAACTAATACGACCAGATCCAGCATCAGAAGTCCTGAACCCCAAAGACTCGGCAAAACTGTTAACTGAGACTTTTTACCCAGACGACGATGAGGAGACAGACACGGAAACTCAGCGTGAAACCAGAGAACGATCAAGGAAGATAAGGGAATACATAGAACAAGACCCTGAGTATCCAAAGGAGAGCCCACCATTTACTGCCCAGGAGCTTAGCAGTGTATATAGCGGAATGAATCCCAAAAAGTCCCCGGGGGAAGATGGACTCTCATCAGACATCTGCGCCAGAAGCTACGAAGCTGCCCCTCAGATCCAATTGGCAGTGTTCAACAAATGCTTGGAGATGGGACATTTTCCGAAAATCTGGAAGACGGCCCGGATCAAAATCATCCCTAAGCCGGGCAAGGACGATTACTCAGCCCCAAAATCCTACCGCCCAATAGGACTCCTCCCGGTCATGGGAAAGGCCCTGGAGAAGCTGGTAGCAACGAGGGTCACCTGGCAGCTCGGCAACACCAACAGCCTTAGCAAACGCCAATATGGATTCATTCCACAACGCAGCACAGAGGACGCCCTTTACGACGCGATGCAACTCATACAGCTGGGTGTAAAGAAGAAGGAGATCATAGCAGTTGTATCACTAGACATTCAAGGGGCGTTCGACAACTGCTGGTGGCCCGGTATTCTCAATGAGCTACATAAGAAGAGGATCGACGAACCAACGACGCGACTCATATCAAGCTACCTGTCAGACAGGAAGATCACCCTTGAGTACCTTGGCGAGAAGGTAACAAAAAGCACCACCAAAGGCTGCGTACAGGGGTCCATCTTTGGACCTCTGTTCTGGAATGTACAGCTCGACCCACTCTTGGTGGCCGCAGAACAGCTAGAGGCACATGTCCAAGCATTTGCTGACGACATACTTGTAATAGCAAGCGCAGCAACGACTACGGATTTGGAGCGAAAGACGAACCAGGCTTTAACCGTGATAGCGGAATGGGGAAGAGACCACAAAATGACGTTCGCTCCCAACAAAACACAAGTAATAGTTGTCACGAAGCGCCTCAAATATGAGTCTCCCCAGTTTGAGCTAAACGGGCAACAACTTCAAATTGCCGAATCTCTTGAGGTACTCGGGCTTACGATAGATAGAGGCCTGACATTCGGACCGCACCTGAAAAACACCACAAAGAAGGCAGTCAACATCTTCAAGATGCTCACCAGAGTGGTCAAGACTAATTGGGGCCTGAATCCTGAGATAACCCGACTCCTGTACACCGCTGCTGTGGAGCCGGTGGTCCTTTATGCGGCGGGAGTCTGGGCGGCAGCAGCCAAAAAGAAATATGCGAGGGAGCAGCTCGACCGCATCACCAGGATGTTTGCCATCAAAATTAGTAGAGCACACCGCACAACGTCCTTGATGGCAAGCGCACTGGTGGCCAGGATCTTGCCACTTGACCTGCGACTCCAAGAGAACGCTCAACTCTACGAGATAAAGAGAGGCAAGCCGCTCCAGGAACTGCCAGGCCGCAAACTGGAGGCGAGAGTGAGTCCGCACCAACTGCCGCATCCTGCGAAGAGAAAGCGTCTGACATATTCGCAAGTCAACAGCCAGGAGGATGCTGACAAACTCCAACAAAGAGAACTCCAGCTGTATACCGACGGCAGCAAAATCCAAGGCAAAGTGGGAGCAGGAGTTTCGATTTGGAAGGAGAACCAGGAGAAGCGGCAGTTGAAGATCAAACTAGCGGACTACTGTACTGTATTCCAAGCAGAGCTAATAGGTATACTCGGAGCAGTGAACTACCTTAGTCCCGGGTCCTCGGGGCACATACTCAGCGACTCCAGGTCGGCGCTTGATTCAATATGCGACCCGAGCACCGAGAACCCAGTCGCAGCCGAGATCCAAGAAGTAGTAGAGGACAAAAAACTACTCGTAGATCTCCATTGGATTAAGGCTCATGTAGGTATTCTGGGGAACGAAAGTGCGGATGAGTTGGCAAAAGCGGCTGCAACCAGGTTAAAAACGGCACCATCGTATGACGCATTCCCGCTGTCCTTCGCCAAGCGCTCCATCAGACACAGAACAATGGAAGAATGGCAGAAGAGATACGAAGAGGCAACACAGGCGCGGGGCACGAAGATATTTTTCCCAGATGCCAATAGGGCATATACAGTTTTAAGTAAATTAAAAATAACTAATTTAAGAACGCAACTCTTCACGGGCCACTGCGGGACGAAGGCCTACCTATGTAGGTTCAAACTGGCTGGTGACCCATTCTGCTCGTGCGACGAACAGACGGAAGAAACAATCGAACATATTCTAACTGAATGTCCAAAGTTCTCCTTAAAAAGACTCGAATGTGAGATCAGAATGGGCCACCAGCTTGAAGTGTCAAACCTGCACGGGCTGATCGATAATGACAACTGCCGGACCCATTTCCTAGCTTTTGCAGAAGACGTTCTGTATACCACTGCAAAGGCAAATGGGTCAACAATAGCATTATAAAGTTAGCCATAAACCTAGATTTATAATAATATGAATAATCGTTATAAACTATTGTTATATGTAATAAGTCCGCAGAGTACTGTACCTGGCCAGATCTCGATCGCGCTTCCGGAGCACTCCGTTGTTTCGCCGGAGGCCACGGAGATCGAAACCAGTGGTGACGCAGGCGACGTTGGCTGCGTCGGCAGCGGTGGTTGCTTCGGTGAGGCTGGGGACTCCGGAGACACCGGAGCCACTGGCAGCGCCGGCAGCTTTGGAAGCGTCGGCAGCAGCGGATGCTTCGGTGGCGCCGGGGACTCCGGAGATATCGGAGGCGTCGGCAGCGTTGACAGCGCTGGCAGCGTTGGCAGCGTTGGCGGTGCTTCCAATAATGCCAAATTGGAAGCGCGATCGAGGGGGCATTAATTATTATTTATAATTGAAAATAATATGATTTATATACAAAAGAAATAGTGTAATGAGTATATATCATAGTAACTTCGTATAATAAGATTTGTTTTGTGTACCTACATTAATAAAAACCTAGTATAAGACCCATTATCTTAAGAATATTAAGCCTAACTGTAGAACTTAGTACTATAAGTATATTAAAATAAAAAAAAAATAAAAAAAAAAAAAAAAAAAAAAAATTGATTAAAATGAAAAGTTAATAATAAGAAAGAAAACAAGCGTTACATAATAAATAGTAACGGTAGAAAATAAGAAAAAAAAAAAAAAAAAAAAAAAAAAAAAAAAAAAAAAACCTAACCTAACCTAACCTAACCTAACCTAACCTAACCTAACCTAACCTAACCTAACCTAACCTAACCTAACCTAACCTAACCTAACCTAACCTAACCTAACCTAACCTAACCTAACCTAACCTAACCTAACCTAACCTAACCTAACCTAACCTAACCTAACCTAACCTAACCTAACCTAACCTAACCTAACCTAACCTAACCTAACCTAACCTAACCTAACCTAACCTAACCTAACCTAACCTAACCTAACCTAACCTAACCTAACCTAACCTAACCTAACCTAACCTAACCTAACCTAACCTAACCTAACCTAACCTAACCTAACCTAACCTAACCTAACCTAACCTAACCTAACCTAACCTAACCTAACCTAACCTAACCTAACCTAACCTAACCTAACCTAACCTAACCTAACCTAACCTAACCTAACCTAACCTAACCTAACCTAACCTAACCTAACCTAACCTAACCTAACCTAACCTAACCTAACCTAACCTAACCTAACCTAACCTAACCTAACCTAACCTAACCTAACCTAACCTAACCTAACCTAACCTAACCTAACCTAACCTAACCTAACCTAACCTAACCTAACCTAACCTAACCTAACCTAACCTAACCTAACCTAACCTAACCTAACCTAACCTAACCTAACCTAACCTAACCTAACCTAACCTAACCTAACCTAACCTAACCTAACCTAACCTAACCTAACCTAACCTAACCTAACCTAACCTAACCTAACCTAACCTAACCTAACCTAACCTAACCTAACCTAACCTAACCTAACCTAACCTAACCTAACCTAACCTAACCTAACCTAACCTAACCTAACCTAACCTAACCTAACCTAACCTAACCTAACCTAACCTAACCTAACCTAACCTAACCTAACCTAACCTAACCTAACCTAACCTAACCTAACCTAACCTAACCTAACCTAACCTAACCTAACCTAACCTAACCTAACCTAACCTAACCTAACCTAACCTAACCTAACCTAACCTAACCTAACCTAACCTAACCTAACCTAACCTAACCTAACCTAACCTAACCTAACCTAACCTAACCTAACCTAACCCAAACCTAACCCATCACACCACCACACCAAAATTATACTATATTTATATTTTAAATTCTACCATCAAAATTTTAACATTTTTCTAGAATTAAAATTTGTACCATTTTCTAAAAAAAAAAATCTACCATTGAAATTTCTACCAAACTCCACCAATAAAATTTCTTTATACCATTTTTCCGCCACCTATAAAATACGCTGTCCAAATTTCAGCCTTTGGGGGTAAAAGTTAATCCCACCAAAAACATTCTGTAAAAAACTAGCCAAGTCTCGATGGAGCTGCTTGTTTATCTCTAAAAAAGTAATGAAATCTAGACAAAGTCGTGCCAAGTATAAGGTTCCTTACTGCGATTTCTTTATTATTATAGTTAACTAGCTGACCCGGCAAACGTTGTTTTGCCATATAAATAATTTCCTTTAACTACAAAAAAAATTTGAAAATTGAAATAAATTTGTTAAATCCTAACTTCAACGAAAATCGAACCGTATAACAAACCGAATTTCACAATATGAGCCGAACACCTCCTACATTTTTCTGGTGTCCTGGTACTTCGTAAAAGTCTCAAAATTGATAATTTAATAATAATTGATAAAATAGGAATGATTAAAAGTTAATATGTGAGTTACACAGAGATAGCAAAATAATAATTGTCAACGTTACTACTACACTTGATGCATAAAAAATAATGATGGCCGACAACTGTGTAGGGAGTGAGAAAGAAAGGAGACCGGCTTCGTTCTCATCCCTACTCCGTGCTGTTTACTTGGTCAGAAGTGACACCTGTAGACATCTGGCGGGGATAACTAATTAAATGACGATTGATCAGTTTTCGACCGCAGAGGAAAAATGATTAAATTACTAAAATGGCTATTAAAAAATAAGGGTTGATCGTAGAATAGTGAAAATTGAGAATTGTATGTATTTTTGTATGTTGTATCATAAAAAAATAGAAATTAAAAATTTTCTCTAAAAAATAAATAAAAAAATTTTGGGGTGGACTACCCCTAACATTTAGGGGGATGAAAAATAGATGTTAGCCGATTCTCATAGAAACCGGATAAGCACAAAAAATTTCATCAAAATCGGTCAAGCCGTTTCGGAGGAGTATGGCAACAAAAACTGTGACACGAGAATTTTATATATTAGATGTTGTGTGACTTGGCCATTGAAGGGTACACAAGGGTACAAAACCAGATGCTCCATGACACTTGGATCGCCTAAACATAAGTATTATTGAAATACGCAGCTTTATCAAGCCTACAATTGACTGGTTATCCAATCAACGTTTTCCAAGTGGAAATTTTCTATCGTGAATGGGTAACGGACAGATTGGTGCAATAGTGTCATGGAGCACCTGGTGTAATACCCTTGTGTACCCTTCAACGGCCAAGTCACACAACATTAACTATAATAATAAAGAAATCGCAGTAAGGAACCTTATACTTGGCACGACTTTGTCTAGATTTCATTACTTTTTAGAGATAAACAAGCAGCTCCATCGAGACTTGGCTAGTGTTTTACAGAATGTTTTTGGTGGGATTTCACTTATTTTTGTAGAAACGCTATATTATAAGGTTATCAGAAATACAAACCGTAAGCGCGTTTTAAAATACAGTCAGCGCCATCTAGATACGTGTGCGTTTACTCTTAGTCCAATGCGTCATAATATTATACCCATAGGCGTACCCAGCTTCTGGTCTAGGGGGGGGCAAAAAAATTTTAATTTTTGGTAACGAAAATACTGCAGTTAATTTGCTGCGAGCAGTAGAAAAATAAAAATGTACTTCCATTGAAAAGCGCGAGCAGCTTGCTGCGAGCGCCAAGAATTTTTTTTATTTTTGGCAAGGAAAAAAGTGCGGTTAACTTGCTCCGAGCGGTAGAAAAATTATAATATTCTTCCTTAAAATAGCGCGAGCAGCTTGCTGCGAGCCCCGAGAAAATTTTATATTTTTGGTAGCGAAAATACTGCAGTTAATTTGCTGCGAGAGGTAGAAAATTAACATAAACTTCCATTAAAAAGCGCGAGCAGCTTGCTGCGAGCGCCAAGAAAATTTTATATTTTTGGCAAGGGAAAAAGTGCGGTTAACTTGCTCCGAGTGGTAGAAAAATTATAATATTTTTCCTTAAAATATCGCGAGCAGCTTGCTGCGAGCCCCGAGTAAATTTTATATTTTTGGTAGCGAAAATACTGCAGTTAATTTGCTGCGAGAGGTAGAAAATTAAAATATACTTCCATTAAAAAGCGCGAGCAGCTTGCTGCGAGCGCCAAGAAAGTTTTATATTTTTGACAAGGGAAAAAGTGCGATTAACTTGCTCCGAGCGGTAGAAAAATTATAATATTCTTCCTTAAAATAGCGCGAGCAGCTTGCTGTGAGCGCCAAGAAAATTTTATTTCTTGTTCTACAGATATTACATAAGACATTCGATTTCCAGGGGGGGGCAGCTGCCCCCCCCCTGCCCCCCCTGGGTACGCCTATGATTATACCGGGAAGTGGGGCTAATTAAACTTGCAAGATTTAATTACAGACAGACAGACCGACAGGTGAAAGTAAATAAAAGCTTGTAGTAAAGGCGGTATGTCGATCTCTTCTAATAGTTTGGTTGGGCTCTTATTTTAGTTGGCCACGCTAGATATCGCCTGATCATAACTGACGATTTACGACACATATACACAATATACATATACTATGCCTTAAATATATTTTGAATTAATAAGTTGGATATTACACAATTTTAACCATTGACTGCAAATGTAACTTTGTAATCCTATACATTTATATGAGATTACAAAGTTATTTATGCAGATGAATTATCTCGAAAACGAGACCGAAATTGCATGTTTTTTTAGTTTTCCTATGGCTTATACAATAAATTCTAAGTATATACCAAATTTCAGCTCTCTGAGTTTATGGGAAGTACTAGTTCTATTTTGATGATCATGAGTGAGTGAGTGTCGAAAATGCGAAACTTTGCTTTCGCTTAACTTCGGAACTTAATGACCTACAGACTTGAAATTTTCTGGGGGCACGGCAGTGCCCCCGCCAAGTCGAGCAAAAAAAGCGGCACGGCCGTACCATCCTTTTCTGGAAGCAGTTCAGACCATTTTCGACCCCCTATAACTTCGTTGTGGAAAAAACTAGAAGCTTCAATTTTTAACAACCGAGTATGCATTGCATAAACACGATTTATTCCAAATTTCATTCAATTTGAACTAGTTGTTTAAAAATTATAACTAGTCAAAGTTTTGTAATTTTGTCACTCACTCACTCACTCACTCACTGACCGATCATCAAAAGTCTAAGGCACTTCTAGCAAACATAGAAGGTTCAAACTTGGTAGATACTTAGAGTTTATTGTATCCCATCAAAAACATAAATGTAAAAAGAGAGCCAAGTTCAATATTACGATGTATGTACTCATAGTTACCTATGATTTGGTAGTTGACTTCAACGACAAAAGAAGTGAGATCTAAATGGGTGCCAAGTTCAATGGTCAGTCCTGAAAAATATTTACAACATAAAATATTTTATTACAATAACTTAAAAGATTATTTCTTCTTATCACTTAGAATTAATAGTATTTTGAAGCCCAAAGACTGACTTGGCCAGTTCTCATAATATACTAGGTAGGTACTCTCTTAACTTTAGCTTGATCACTATTAAACGCACTTAATGCTAATTAGTGCGCCACCGTCTTTTATCGTGTAAATTAGTCCCCTCCATCCATTGGTTGTCTGGAAGAAATCGCTCTTTGACGATAAGACCGCCATTTGTACATTGTAATTTTTAATTTTAATTATGTACTTATGTATTTTCTGTAATATTATGTGGTGTGGTGTGGTGTGGAGTATCTATTGTCTTATTTTAATGATACTTCGTCGTATGGTACCCATGAGAACTAGCCAAGTCAAACTTTGGGCTTCAAAATAATATTAATTCTAAGTGATAAGAAGAAATAATCTTTTAAGTTATTGTAATAAAATATTTTATGTTGTAAATATTTTTCAGGACTGACCATTGAACTTGGCACCCATTTAGATCTCACTTCTTTTGTCGTTGAAGTCAACTACCAAATCATAGGTAACTATGAGTACATACATCGTAATATTGAACTTGGCTCTCTTTTTACATTTATGTTTTTGATGGGATATCATTGCTTTTTGTACAGTACTTTTTAGTATGTAATAGGTTTAAGACACCCAGTCATAATAAGATTAATACCAAATGATTATTTTATTACACCTCCCCCCACCCCACTGCTCCATGGCCCATGGCACGGCCGTCGCACCGCGCACCGCGGCCCGTGAGCCTCGCCGTGCTTCGATATACCTATAATTAATTTAGTACTTATTTATATATAGCATTTATTTTATTTATTTATTTTATTTTATTCGGAAAACATTACAGTGTAAATATCTTAGTGGGTAAAATATATAAATTTCTAATCACCATTTACAAGTTTTCGCATATTGAAGCTAAGTTACTTGTTTGCTTTATACAATAATAGGCAATAAAGTAGAAGGAAACTACAAGGGAAACCATAGAAAAATACAAAGATATTTAGAAAACGAGTTACAAAAACAGCAGTTACTGAATAACTATAATACAAAAATATATATATTAAATAAAACAGTTAGGGATTCACACTAAGCCAACTTTTTGAAAATAAAGATCTAAGTGTAACATGACATGAGTTAAATAAATCTAAATCTAAATCGGGTGAGTCACCAAGTTTATTTACATGTTTCACTGATCTAACAAAAAATGAATTTTGCCTATAATTAGTCGAGCAATGCGGAACCTTAAGGTAGATTGGCTGTCTAACGGGCCTCGTAGGTACTTTTAAACCAATTTTAGAGAGTAGTTGAGGAGAATCTATTTGAGATTGTGCTATTTTGACTAATAATATTATGTCTGATATTTTACGTCTTTCCTGGAGCGGAAGAATATGATGCCTCCTACATCTAGACTCATAATCTATATCATACTTTTTACATTTAAATTGTAAGTGCCTCATAAACCTACGTTGAATTGATTCCAGCCTATTAATATAAACATCATAAAGTGGATTCCAAATTTGTGAACAATACTCGAGCACGCTACGCACATATGAACAATAAAGGGTTTTAAGGAGTTTAACGCTATTAAATTGAGAACTTGTTCTTAAAATAAATCCCATGGTTTTGCTGGCCTTTTTAGAGATATTGTCAATATGTTTCTCATACGTTAGCTTAGAGTCGTGTATAACACCTAGGTCACGTATTTCATTAACGCATTTAAGCTCTTGGCCTTTAAGGACATATCTATAGTCTAAAATTTTAGTTTTACGAGTAAAAGTCATCGCATAGCATTTATTAACATTAAGGTCTAATTTATTGCGAGAACAATACTCTTCTAACCTATAAAGATCTTGTTGTAAAAGGGAACAATCGTTGATACTATTAATTTGTTTGAAAATTTTCATATCGTCAGCATACAAGAGAAAGTAGGAGTGCTGAAAACAAGAGTTTATGTCATTAACAAAGATGTTAAAGAGCAGTGGGCCCAGTAGTGACCCTTGGGGGACCCCGGAGGGTATGTAATTCCATCCAGATGAGTAACCATTTAGCACAACAGCCTGTGATCTATTTTCTATATATGATGTAAACCACCTAAACAAATTTCCGTGGATACCGGAGTACAAGATTTTCTGTAGGAGTATATTGTGGTCGATACGATCGAACGCTTTACTATAATCTGTAAAAACAGTATCCACTCGCCCTCCTGAATCCATAGCAGCAGTTGTATAGTCTGTGAATAATAAAAGATTTGTTGTTGTGGATCGGTTTCTAAGAAAACCATGTTGTTCAAGGATGAAAGAAGTTGAAAGGACATTATAGATCTGGGTATAAATTAAGCGTTCAAATAATTTCGCAAAGATACATAATTTCGAGATTGGTCTGTAGTTTTTGACATCATTTCTGCTACCGCTTTTATGAATAGGGCTGATAAAAGCTGACTTCCAGATATTAGGTACATGACCTTCTCTTAAGGAACGCGAGAACAATATAGTTAGTGGTTTCGTTAAACTATCTGCACATTTAGCTATAAACAAAGGTGCTATGCGATCTGGTCCCGCTCCTTTAGAAGTGTCAAGACCCTTGAGCAGTTTGAAAACAGCTGCTGGGATTATTTCGACGTCACTAATAACGTTGTTAGTCGTGCTAGTACAAGGAACTTGGATTCTGGGTTGAGAACTGCAATTAGCCGCGGAGGATAAAAATGTTGACTGAAAATAAGTTGCAAAAAGGCGGCAAGCGTCTTCTCCCGATTCTGACGATTCACCTTCATACGATAGCTTTGAGGGTAGGCTATTGGAACCGCTTCTTGTGGACTTAACAAACGACCAAAACATTTTTGGATTATTAACTATAGATTTTTCACAGTTTTCTAAGTATTTTTTGTAGCAAGCAGCTTCCAATAGTTTGGCTCTTTGGCGAAGCAAAGCAAACGTGTCATAATCAGCTTTATTGCCATATGTGTGGTATTTCTGAAAGAATTTAAATTTTTCTTTTAGTACTTTTTTTAGTGAGGCATTGTACCAAGGCGGGAACGTAGATGTAGTTAAAGTTTTATGGGGTATAAATTTGTCTATGATATAATATAAATGATTATAAAAAACATTAACAGATTCTTCTAAAGGAATATTATACAAGCAATCGTCCCAGTTTATTTCAGATAAATACGACCCAATACTATCATAATCACCTGATTCATAAAAATACTTTAGTCTTGGGCTTTGCTTTAAACGCTCAGAGGTTGCGGTTTGTAAATAAATGCATAAAGATTTGTGATGTACATCTTCGGTTACTAGGGGATCGTCGCATGCAGATACTTGTAGGTCAGTGTTACATAATACTAGGTCTAGAACTCTTTTATTTAAATTTTCACAAAAGTTAAATTGTGTAAGATTGCATTCTGACAACGTATCAAAAAAATAGGACTGTGTTTCACCTATGACTCCCGTGTACTGTGAGTCAACATTATGGGCAGACGTCCAATTAATATTGCTGAGATTGAAATCACCTAAAACAATAAATAAATCATTGGGGCATGAGTTAATAATAGTAGATAAATTATCTGTAAAATTACGTAGTTGTAAGTTAAAAGAATGGCCAAGATTTTCTTTACATAGATAAATAGTGCAAATATGTAACATTACTGAACTATTATTTTTATTTTTAAGCGAGATGGTCACCCACATGTCTTCAGCAGACGATGACCATTCCGGGCGATCTACCGCCGTGTACTCACGACGAATACCTACCAGAACCCCCCCGCCATATCTCTCACGAGTGGCGGCATAGTTTCTATCCCTACGCCACACGGCATATCTATCATCAAAAAGTTCGCTATCACTAATACCGTCAAGCAGCCAAGTTTCTGTTAACGTAATTATATCATACGAATTAAGCAGTAAATTCCTCTTAAAAAGATGTGTTTTTGTGCGTAGCCCTCGAGTATTTTGGTAGTAAATATTAAAACCCTGAGAAACCATTGTTAACAGATAAAAATACATAACTCAAGTGAAACAAATAAATACATTTATGAACAAGTAATAATAGGCTGGTACTAATAGTAATGGGCACAATACTGATAGATATAATATTAAAGGTATAAATAATATTTATGTTAGATTGGTCAGTCTTTGAAGCACTTTTTAATAAATTTACTATAATATTTTTATGTCTAATGGAGTGAATAAATAGGTTAAATTGGTAAAAACTTGTCAAATTGCAGCAAAATAGAAGTTTAGCAATATTTATTAAAAATATGTTAGCATTAAAATAAAGAGGTATCACCGCTAAACTTGCAACGCGCATAATAAAGTAAGAGGCAATAATTATACAACCGATTATCATCCCTACGGCTCTGCGCGCGCATGCAATAATGTGCATTAAGTGACTGCAAGCGCAAGCGCGCGCTGGCGTTATTCGCATACAATAATATACACTTACTTGAATTATCACTTGGTTGACTTCCCCGCTCACTGCAACACTGACACACCGATAACGTAAACAAAGGATTTTGGCTTTGCATGCGTTTCCCAAACTGTTGAGTTTTAACATATCGTTATATTTAAAGAAATATAATATTAATTTATCAATGAAGATTAAGCTATTTTTAAGAGATCGTTTTCGCACTTTATAAAAAAGATAGGGGAAGAATCAGATTTCCTGGCCATGATTTTGCAATGCTTCACCCAGATGAACTGGAAGTTCTTCTCCTTCGCTAGTGATCTTGCTTTGTTTAGCAGGGTTTTGTTGCGTTGTGTCAGATGATCATTGACGTAGAATTTTCCCGGCGCATTATAACCCAAGTTAGATAAGTTGAGCAGCTTACATTTCCGCGCTGAAGCTACCAATTCTTCCTTGGTATAACGGTTATTGAACGCGATCACTATAGGTTTCTCTACGTTGGGTACCCTAGTTGGTATGCGTGATATATAATTTATATCTTCTTTTCTGAAGGTGAAGTTGCAAATCTGCCCAACTTTGCTAGCAATCTCATACAGGTTTTCGCTATTCTTCTGGGGAATACCTCTAATTTCTACATTATTGGCTCTTGCCCATTGGTCCCTGTCGTGCAATTCGAGATGAAGTTTCGCAATTTCTGCCTGCAAAGCTGGAACCTCTGTTGCTACCTTCTCTACCTTCTTTATACGAGAATCTAGGGCTTGGACTGTTCCCGAAAAATTTGCGATGAGCTGATGTGCCATTTCTTGGGACTCCTTCATATTATTCATCTCAGCTTTAATTAGCTTAATATCTTCCACCAATGATGATAAAGGCGCCAGACGCAACATAACTGTGTTTAGTTGTTCCTGTATTTTGTCTAGTTGACCAGGCGATATCACGGTGGGAGATGGTAATGGGCTGGATTTGCATTTGGGGCACCGCCAAGAATTCTTCCTTTCTCCCAGTTTCCGATAGCCCGCCTCAGTGATTCCAGAGCACTGGAAATCATAGCGCTGTTTACAGATGCTACACAAGGTTCCCTCGGTATGTTGTTGGTCACAGCTAGCACACGTAAACATTGTGAAAAAAGTTTGAGAAACGTTGGAATGAATGAAGCAAACAAGCGTGTGTTCTCTAAGAGTGCCGGACGGCTAGTGTTATGTGCACTATTGATTTGAATATTGTACCTAATCAATTGATTTTTAAACAATACTAGTTACCAAGGGCGGATCCAGGATTTGGTTCTGGAGGGGGCCAAGGTGCAGATGGGCATAAATATTATAATTTTTACTACGAGCTAGCAGCTTGCTGCGAGCGCCGAGAAAAAAAATATAATCTTGACCATGAAATATATGCAAAATTCGTAATTCTACAATGCTTCTGGGGGGGGGGGGGCCTTGGCCCCCTGCCCCCCCCCCCTAAATCCGCCTATGCTAGTTACAGATAAATTTATCTATATTCACCCAGCTATCTTATACCTACCGCCTACCTGGATGGAAATTTAACTTTTTAGATCATCTGGAACTGGATTAGAATTTCGATCAAAAGAAACCTAAGCCGACAAGACTTTTAATGACGACTTGGCGGGGGCACTGCGCTGCCCCCAGATACCGCCACATACCTATAATATTATGACTATACGTTACAGGTACGTAGGTATCTAAAATGTTTACACCAACTAGCACCAAGGCGATATAGGTACCTACATACATTATTTTTATTGTAAACAATGTTAATACTAGTAGTTCGCCTCGAACTGGGACCTCGCAGCCCAATTTCCGTGGTAAACCTTAGACTTTAGGCCTCGACAAAATATATCCTAATACAAGAACTTTAACATTAATATTAAAACTCAAAATACAAAAATTCAGAGAAATTAAAACTCAATAAACCTACGTACCGAGATTTTTAGAATATAATCCTTTTTAGAGTTTCGTTCCTCTGAAGGAAAAAACGAAACCCTAATAGGATCACTTGGTCATCCGTATGTCTGTCAAGACCCATTTATACTCTACATCCCGTAGAATTGTATATTTTTACCATAATACAGGGCTAGGGGCTAGGGGGGGCAGGTCTATGGCCGCTTGGTACCCGTAAAATTAAACTTCTAAGTTAACGTAGAAAAAAATACACCTGTTTATCCTTCAAAAACGTACCTACATTTTTTACCATATATTTATGAAATTTGGCAGACTATAAGTACATATATTTTAAATTCGGGAAAATTTCAGAAAACTATACATTTGAATTAATTCATTTAAAAATGGCTCTATTTAAAGTACGTAAACATCGAAGTTAAGCAATATTATGTGCGTACGTATTTGGATGGGCGCGTACGTAGTGATCTCAACATTTTGCTGACTTTTTTGGAGAGAGCCACCAGCGGCCCGTGATGCATTATGGTGTGCTCGTGCACCTTTATTGTTGAATGTGCCGGCACAAACAATTACTCTAAGTTTTAAAAAGTTATGCAGACAGACTACTCAAATAACCTTACTGCCAGCGAAAAAGCAGAGGCTCTCAACTCTATGAGTTCGCTTTGCTCGGTCGATGATATATGTATGTATGTATTCATATAAATTATGTATTTAAATTATATTTTATAACAAAACGATTCAGCGAGTTTTTTTTATTCTATCACCACTTCCACAGACATTGTTGCCTGCTTATTATTGTTTATGGTCTCCACTTTCGTGTTTTGCCAGTGGCCGTAGCATGCCACACAGAATCCCGACCAAACTTCAAGAGTAGAACTGTCATCCCATACATTCACAAAACTACAATGGCATGACAGTTCTACGCTTGACATTTCAGCGGGATCTCGTTTGGCATGCTGCGGCCACTGTAAAATATTATTTTACTTGACAGCGAGTTATAGTCCGGTACATTGTGTTCGGGATAATTTATACAAAATTTTAGGCAATGTGACGTAGTTATGTCGTCATAATAATATTATATTATAATTATGCCTATACTATTATATCCAACTTTGGTTGCTTGCCATTAGCGATGGGTATAAAATAACGCTATTAATAAGGTTTTTATTTTAAATAACTATTTTACTTTATTTTTATTTTACTTAAATTAAATAACATTATATTTTATCGATCGAGCGAAATGAGGTTTATAAAAAGATTTAAAAAACAGCACAAAACGTGTACTTACCTTCATGTATGTGACACCTAGCTCAATAGCAAACTTTAGGCGGCCGGACTATAATTGACGCAATTATAGGTGGGTATTACGCAATGTACTAAAAAATAATGTTATTGAAAATAAGATAAATTGCGTGAAATTCTCGAATTATTGGACTTTATCGCTATTAATTCTTTAGCTTGATCTACTTGCCTGCTCTTTCTTGCCTGTAGGATCTTTCTTAAACTTAATGTACCTAACAAATTGTGCAAA
This sequence comes from Hemithea aestivaria, assembly GCA_947507615.1. Lineage (NCBI taxonomy): Eukaryota > Metazoa > Arthropoda > Insecta > Lepidoptera > Geometridae > Hemithea > Hemithea aestivaria. The sequence goes on along the minus strand of CANNRZ010000030.1, from coordinate 85,118 downwards.
ACATTATAATTTAGTCATCTCTATAACTCTACAACCCTTGGATCGATTTGGCTCATTTTCGAACATGAGAATTCTTTTAGCTTATACTACCTGATCGCAAAGTTCCATTAAGATTGGAACTTTGGTAACGTTGTAATTAAGCATTTTCTATAATTCTAGAACCCTTCGACCGATTTGGCTGATGTTCGAACTTAAAAATTCTATTGACTTAAACTACGTACTTGCAAAGTTTCATAAAAATTGAACCATCGGTTTTCAAGTTATCGCGTAACAAACATACATACAAACATACACTTTTGATAATATATTTATGTAGGTTATAAAAAATGTGTGTATATTAGAAAAAAAAATATCAGAGCACCAGTTTTGAAATTATCGTCAGACCTATCGTAAAGACTTTAAGTCACCTATATCTCTGCAACCCTAAGGTCTATTTCGCTATTTTTTTCACTTAAATTATTCTATTAACCTATCTAACTTGTGTGTAAAGTTTCATTTAATTTGGATTAACCGTTTTTGAGTAAATGTCGATCAAACCTAAGCGCCAGAGGTCAACCGCTAAACTGGTCGAAACGCAGGCGTTTCGCGGCTCTCGACTCTAAGACCTCGCTTCGCTCGGTCGATTATTACCTCTATGTTACTGAGCCGCCTTGTGCTGGTGAGTCAATATATTGATAGGTATTTACATAGGATATACAATTGTCACGTAGGTACCAGGAACCTATTTTTATTAGTGACTAGCTGTGCCTAGCTGTTTTACCCGCTATACAGTTTGGTACAGTAGTGTATATTATGTTATTCCAGGGGTCTAAGCTATATTTTTTATTATACCAAATTTAAAGTCAATCGGCCCACCCGTTTAGGCGTGAAAAAGTAAAAAACATATATCCATACGTATAGTAGGTATAAAGTTTGTATTTATCGACCGAGCGAAGCGAGGTCTTAGAGTCGAGAGCCGCGAAACGCCTGCGTTTCGACCAGTTTAGCGGTTGACCTCTGGCGCTTAGGTTTGATCGACATTTACTCAAAAACGGTTAATCCAAATTAAATGAAACTTTACACACAAGTTAGATAGGTTAATAGAATAATTTAAGTGAAAAAAATAGCGAAATAGACCTTAGGGTTGCAGAGATATAGGTGACTTAAAGTCTTTACGATAGGTCTGACGATAATTTCAAAACTGGTGCTCTGATATTTTTTTTTCTAATATACACACATTTTTTATAACCTACATAAATATATTATCAAAAGTGTATGTTTGTATGTATGTTTGTTACGCGATAACTTGAAAACCGATGGTTCAATTTTTATGAAACTTTGCAAGTACGTAGTTTAAGTCAATAGAATTTTTAAGTTCGAACATCAGCCAAATCGGTCGAAGGGTTCTAGAATTATAGAAAATGCTTAATTACAACGTTACCAAAGTTCCAATCTTAATGGAACTTTGCGATCAGGTAGTATAAGCTAAAAGAATTCTCATGTTCGAAAATGAGCCAAATCGATCCAAGGGTTGTAGAGTTATAGAGATGACTAAATTATAATGTTTTGCACAATTTGTTAGGTACATTAAGTTTAAGAAAGATCCTACAGGCAAGAAAGAGCAGGCAAGTAGATCAAGCTAAAGAATTAATAGCGATAAAGTCCAATAATTCGAGAATTTCACGCAATTTATCTTATTTTCAATAACATTATTTTTTAGTACATTGCGTAATACCCACCTATAATTGCGTCAATTATAGTCCGGCCGCCTAAAGTTTGCTATTGAGCTAGGTGTCACATACATGAAGGTAAGTACACGTTTTGTGCTGTTTTTTAAATCTTTTTATAAACCTCATTTCGCTCGATCGATAAAATATAATGTTATTTAATTTAAGTAAAATAAAAATAAAGTAAAATAGTTATTTAAAATAAAAACCTTATTAATAGCGTTATTTTATACCCATCGCTAATGGCAAGCAACCAAAGTTGGATATAATAGTATAGGCATAATTATAATATAATATTATTATGACGACATAACTACGTCACATTGCCTAAAATTTTGTATAAATTATCCCGAACACAATGTACCGGACTATAACTCGCTGTCAAGTAAAATAATATTTTACAGTGGCCGCAGCATGCCAAACGAGATCCCGCTGAAATGTCAAGCGTAGAACTGTCATGCCATTGTAGTTTTGTGAATGTATGGGATGACAGTTCTACTCTTGAAGTTTGGTCGGGATTCTGTGTGGCATGCTACGGCCACTGGCAAAACACGAAAGTGGAGACCATAAACAATAATAAGCAGGCAACAATGTCTGTGGAAGTGGTGATAGAATAAAAAAAACTCGCTGAATCGTTTTGTTATAAAATATAATTTAAATACATAATTTATATGAATACATACATACATATATCATCGACCGAGCAAAGCGAACTCATAGAGTTGAGAGCCTCTGCTTTTTCGCTGGCAGTAAGGTTATTTGAGTAGTCTGTCTGCATAACTTTTTAAAACTTAGAGTAATTGTTTGTGCCGGCACATTCAACAATAAAGGTGCACGAGCACACCATAATGCATCACGGGCCGCTGGTGGCTCTCTCCAAAAAAGTCAGCAAAATGTTGAGATCACTACGTACGCGCCCATCCAAATACGTACGCACATAATATTGCTTAATTTCGATGTTTACGTACTTTAAATAGAGCCATTTTTAAATGAATTAATTCAAATGTATAGTTTTCTGAAATTTTCCCGAATTTAAAATATATGTACTTATAGTCTGCCAAATTTCATAAATATATGGTAAAAAATGTAGGTACGTTTTTGAAGGATAAACAGGTGTATTTTTTTCTACGTTAACTTAGAAGTTTAATTTTACGGGTACCAAGCGGCCATAGACCTGCCCCCCCTAGCCCCTAGCCCTGTATTATGGTAAAAATATACAATTCTACGGGATGTAGAGTATAAATGGGTCTTGACAGACATACGGATGACCAAGTGATCCTATTAGGGTTTCGTTTTTTCCTTCAGAGGAACGAAACTCTAAAAAGGATTATATTCTAAAAATCTCGGTACGTAGGTTTATTGAGTTTTAATTTCTCTGAATTTTTGTATTTTGAGTTTTAATATTAATGTTAAAGTTCTTGTATTAGGATATATTTTGTCGAGGCCTAAAGTCTAAGGTTTACCACGGAAATTGGGCTGCGAGGTCCCAGTTCGAGGCGAACTACTAGTATTTATATTAGTAGGAATAGTGGACTCGCGCGCACTTCGTAGTATCTAACAGAAAATAGCCGCCTACACAAAAATTATAGCAACATGCAACATGTATTGCTTTATGCGTACCTAGGCGTTCCAAACTTTAATATCATACAATTTTTAAAAATTAATAATAATTTAAAATGATAAAAAAATACTAGTTTTTGATTTTTCCCTTTGTTACTACGACATTACCTATCGGGATGCCAAATTTCAGCTTTCTAGGTCATCTGGAACTGGGATATTACTTTTGATCTATCCCTCAGTATGTATTAACTTCACCGATTACTGGATGTTTATATCTAAATAACCGTTTGAGCTGTGTTATTGGAATTTGGAATAGAGATATAGTTCTTATATTTGAGTACATGTGCCAAATTTGACTTGTCTATGTGTAATAGTTTTTGTATAACGAGGGTGTAAAAAGTCGTCAAAACGCGCTTTGGACGGTTCGTGTAATATAACACACGGCGCAGTCGCCAGTTCCTTTGCTTGAACTTGGCTTGACTCGCTGCCGCGTGTCTAGATAAACCATAGGAAAACTAAAAAAACATGCAATTTCGGTCTAGTTTTCGAGATACATAAACTGCATAAATAACTTTGTAATCCCGTATTAATGTATAGGATAGAAGTTACATTTGCAGTTGACGGTAAAAATTGCATATAATCCCAATAATAATGCCATAATATATATGCCGTAATAATGCCAGAGCCAGAGAGGGATTATCCCGCCTTCTAGGTTTAGTCTGCTCCCATCTACGGGCGTCGTCACTTAAGATCAGGCGATATCGTGGACAAAGGCTAACCTATAACGAATAAAAATAAAACGGTCAAGTATGAGTAGAACTCGAGCACCGAGGGTTCCGTATAAACCTACGGCATTCTACGGAACCCTAAGGAAAAGTGGGTATAATATTATATACTGTAGGTTTTGATTCCCTTGCGAGTTTGAAAATATGTGGCTAAAATTGCTGTTTCTTTTGATTTCGTTGACATAGATGTTTGATTTTTTTACAGCTTAAAGTTATTATAAAGCTGAGTATTTGGTATGAATTTCAATTTAATACCTGTACGCGTTCTTGAGGAAAGGGATAATAAATACAAAATTATTAAAAATATTTTTTATATGATGTAACTAAAAATTTACAGTTTGCGCAATTTTTCCTGTGCCTGTAATTTAAGACGTTGCTGCGAACCAAATTTCAAGATTCTGAGTTAACGGCAAGTACCCTGTAGGTTTTGATTCCCTTGAGAGTAGTCGCGAGTTAAAAAATACGGCTAAAATTGCTGTTTCTTTTGAATGCGTTAAGATAGGGGTTTGATTTTATTACAGTTTAAAGGTATTATAGACCTTAGTATTTGATATGAATTTTAGTTTAATACATATACGCGTTCATGAGAAATAAGGTAGTAAGTATGAAATTATTAAAAATATTTTTTTTATGTGATGTAACTAAAAATGTACAATTTTCGGAATTTTCCCTTTATCTGTGGTCTAAGGAATTGGTTTTTACCAAATTTCAAGATTCTACGTTCACGGCAAGTACCCTGTAGGTTTTGGTTTTTTGAGAGTAGTTGCGTGTTTAAAATTTCGGCTAAAATTGCCGTTTCTTTTGAATGCGTTGAGATAGAGGTTTGATTTTATTACAATTTAAAGGTATTATAGGCCTTAGTATTTGATATGAATTTAAGTTTAATACCTGCACGCGTTCATGAGAAATAAGGTAGTAAGTATGAAATTATTAAAAATATTTTTTTATATGATGTAACTAAAAATGTACAATTTTCGGAATTTTCTCTTTATCTGTGCTCTATGGAATTGGTTTTTACCAAATTTCAAGATTCTACGTTCACGGCAAGTACCCTGTAGGTTTTGGTTTTTTGAGAGTAGTTGCGTGTTTAAAATTTCGTCTAAAATTGTTGTTTCTTTTGAATGCGTTGAGACAGAGGTTTGATTTTATTACAATTAAATATTATAGGCCTTAGTATTTGATATGAATTTCAGTTTAATACCTGCACGCGTTCATGAGAAATAAGGTAGTAAGTATGAAATTATTAAAAATATTTTTTTATATGATGTAACTAAAAATGTACAATTTTCGGAATTTTCCCTTTATCTGTGCTCTAAGGAATTGCTTTTTACCAAATTTCAAGATTCTACGTTCACGGCAAGTACCCTGTAGGTTTTGGTTTTTTGAGAGTAGTTGCGTGTTTAAAATTTCGGCTAAAATTGCTGTTTCTTTTGAATGCGTTGAGATAGTGGTTTGATTTTATTACAGTTTAAAGGTATTATAAGCTTTAGTATTTGATATGAATTTCAGTTTAATACCTGCACGCGTTCATGAGAAAAAGGGTAGTAAATATAAAATTATTCAAAATATTTTTTTCATATGATGAAATTAAAAATTTATGGTTTTCGCAATTTTTCCTTTATATGTGCTCTAAGGAGTTGCTTCGTGCCAAATTTCAAGATTCTGAGTTCACGGGAAGTGCACCGTAGGTTTTGATTTATTTGGTAATGTCGAAAATTTGCTGAAATTTGCGACATATTCGACTATATCTTTTGATTGCGTTGGCCTAGAAGTTTGAATTTTTCACAGCCCTAAGAAGCAATGGACTTTAGTATTTCCTATAAATTTCAGCTTGTTACCTCCACGCGTTCCTGAGAAAAAGGGTCTTGACAGACAGACGGACGGACGGACGGACGGACGGACGGACGGACGGACGGACGGACGGACGGACAACAAAGTGATCCTATAAGGGTTCCGTTTTTTCCTTTTGAGGTACGGAACCCTAAAAAAACAAAAAGTAGTGAGATGCCACCAAAAACATAACTTGTAAAAAATACCAAGTCTCGCAACTGCAGTTCTTCTACCTTAAAAAGTTGTGAGATCCATGTACTACCAAGTCGGTGAAATCTTTTGTGTTTTAAATTAATAGATTGACTTGGCAATCGCACTATTATGTCGGTATATTACTTGAGAGATACATTGTTGTGTTTTCATGCGATGGCCAAGTCGATCTATTGATTTAAAACAAAAGATTTCACCGACTTGGTAGTATAGATCATTCACAGTTATTTTACCTCTAGCCCTTACATTGGCTAGCCTGAAAATAATGTTGCCATGTCAGGTGAGTATTGACTTCCCATTTTTAACCAACTACAAAATGGCGAATTACTTTTTTCTTCCACAACCCCCTCAATATGGAAATCAAATGAAAGGGCACTGTATAAAATTTAAAATACAAGATGGCCGCCATTCACAATGGTGAATTACGTTTTGCGTTGGGGGCGGGGGTTTTTTAATATTTTTATTTAATTCACTTGTAAGTATTATTTTACAATTATGTGTGTACTTACATGAATTTCCTGTTTCGAACCTACCTAATATTTTATATCATATTGATAGTTCGCAGTAACCACTTGTTCATATTATGTTAACTATCCGATATTGTTATAGATAAATTCTTTTTCTTCAAAGGAAATTGAGTTTATGGGCATTGGTAAAGCTTGGGATTATAATAATAATTATTAAAACAACGAGTACAAGTAACCTTATCAAGTACAAAAAGTAACGTTTGAACAAGAAAAGTAACGCATTTTTGAAAATTTTACACAATATACACAGTTGAATAGAAATACGCTTACATATTCTAACATTTCGGTGATAATTACTAATTTTTCAGTTTATTTAAATAAGAAATTGCTAATCAACAAAAAAAAATCCTTTTCTAAACTAGATAATCTAAATGCTAAATCAATAAATTATCTATTATTTTCTATACCATTACAAGGAAAAAGATTCATTAATTATAAGGTTCAATTTAAAATAAAGACCTTGAAAAGTATCGTAAAAGTCATCTAGACACGAATACAAAAGTAACTCAAAGGGTGAAAAAGTAACGTAAAACGTAACAAAAGTAACGATCTGGCAACATTTTGACAATAATGCAACATAAAGAAAATAATTTTGACATCTGTCAGAGGTAAAATAACTGTGAATGATCTATACATGGATCTCACAACTTTTTAAGGTAGAAGAACTGCAATTGCGAGACTTGGTATTTTTTACAAGTTATGTTTTTGGTGGCATAGATTTTAATTATGTAATTATAGCTTACTGGATGACGAAAATTTCTGTGTTCTGGTCTTATCCAGAGGTTCTCAAATAGGGGCCTGAAAATGCGACGAAATGGTTCCTGTAAAGATGGTATCCCACCAAAAACATTCTGTAAAAAACTAGCCAAGTCTCGATGGAGCTGCTTGTTTATCTCTAAAAAGTAATGAAATCTAGACAAAGTCGTGCCAAGTATAAGGTTTCTTACTGCGATTTCTTTATTATTATAGTTAATGTTGTGTGACTTGGCCGTTGAAGGGTACACAAGGGTACAAAACAGATGCTCCATGACACTTGAATCGCCTAAACATAAGTATTATTGAAATACGCAGCTTTATCAAGCCTACAATTGACTGGTTATCCAATCAACGTTTTCCAAGTGGAAATTTTCTATCGTGAATGGGTAGCGGACAGATTGGTGCAATAGTGTCATGGAGCACCTGGTATAATACCCTTGTGTACCCTTCAACGGCTAAGTCACACAACATTAACTATAATAATAAAGAAATCGCAGTAAGTAACCTTATACTTGGCACGACTTTGTCTAGATTTCATTACTTTTTAGAGATAAACAAGCAGCTCCATCGAGACTTGGCTAGTTTTTTACAGAATGTTTTTGGTGGGATTTCACTTATTTTTGTAGAAACGCTATATTATAAGGTTATCAGAAATACAAACCGTAAGCGCGTTTTAAAATACAGTCAGCGCCATCTAGATACGTGTGCGTTCACTCTTAGCCAATGCATCATAATATTATACCGGGAAGTGGGCCTAATTAAACTTGCAAGATTTAATTACAGACAGACAGACCGACAGATAAAAGTAAATAAAAGCTTGTAGTAAAGGCGGTATGTCGATCTCTTCTAATAGTTTGGTTGGGCTCTTATTTTAGTTGGCCACGCTAGATATCGCCTGATCATAACTGACGATTTACGACACATATACACACTCACATATACTATGCCTTAAATATATTTTGAATTAATAAGTTGGATATTACACAATTTTAACCATTGACTGCAAATGTAACTTTGTAATCCTATACATTTATATGAGATTACAAAGTTATTTATGCAGATGAATTATCTCGAAAACGAGACCGAAATTGCATGTTTTTTTAGTTTTCCTATGGCTTATACAATAAATTCTAAGTATGTACCAAATTTCAGCTCTCTGAGTTTATGGGAAGTACTAGTTCTATTTTGATGATCATGAGTGAGTGAGTGTCGAAAATGCGAAACTTTGCTTTCGCTTAACTTCGGAACTTAATGACCTACAGACTTGAAATATTGGATTTTAAGTATGTAATTATAGCTTACTGGATGACGAAAATTTCTGTGTTCTGGTCTTATCCAGAGGTTCTCAAATAGGGGCCTGAAAATGCGACGAAATGGTTCCTGTAAAGATGGTACGGCAGTGCTTGCTTCGCGCTCGACTTGGCGGGGGCACTACCGTGCCCCCAGATGGCGGGGGCACTACCGTGCCCCCAGATACGGCAGTGCTTGCTTCGCGCTCGACTTGGCGGCAGATTTGTTCACTTCATTTTGAAGAAGATAGTTTGAATCATACAATGAATATTGATAATTGTGCTATGCCTTCAAAAAAAATTATGGTACGCCAATTTTCAGAATTACATAATAAAAATCCCACCAAAAACATTCTGTAAAAAACTAGCCAAGTCTCGATGGAGCTGCTTGTTTATCTCTAAAAAGTAATGAAATCTAGACAAAGTCGTGCCAAGTATAAGGTTTCTTACTGCGATTTCTTTATTATTATAGTTAATGTTGTGTGACTTGGCCGTTGAAGGGTACACAAGGGTACAAAACAGATGCTCCATGACACTTGAATCGCCTAAACATAAGTATTATTGAAATACGCAGCTTTATCAAGCCTACAATTGACTGGTTATCCAATCAACGTTTTCCAAGTGGAAATTTTCTATCGTGAATGGGTAGCGGACAGATTGGTGCAATAGTGTCATGGAGCACCTGGTATAATACCCTTGTGTACCCTTCAACGGCCAAGTCACACAACATTAACTATAATAATAAAGAAATCGCAGTAAGAAACCTTATACTTGGCACGACTTTGTCTAGATTTCATTACTTTTTAGAGATAAACAAGCAGCTCCATCGAGACTTGGCTAGTTTTTTACAGAATGTTTTTGGTGGGATTTCACTTATTTTTGTAGAAACGCTATATTATAAGGTTATCAGAAATACAAACCGTAAGCGCGTTTTAAAATACAGTCAGCGCCATCTAGATACGTGTGCGTTCACTCTTAGCCAATGCATCATAATATTATACCGGGAAGTGGGCCTAATTAAACTTGCAAGATTTAATTACAGACAGACAGACCGACAGATAAAAGTAAATAAAAGCTTGTAGTAAAGGCGGTATGTCGATCTCTTCTAATAGTTTGGTTGGGCTCTTATTTTAGTTGGCCACGCTAGATATCGCCTGATCATAACTGACGATTTACGACACATATACACACTCACATATACTATGCCTTAAATATATTTTGAATTAATAAGTTGGATATTACACAATTTTAACCATTGACTGCAAATGTAACTTTGTAATCCTATACATTTATATGAGATTACAAAGTTATTTATGCAGATGAATTATCTCGAAAACGAGACCGAAATTGCATGTTTTTTTAGTTTTCCTATGGCTTATACAATAAATTCTAAGTATGTACCAAATTTCAGCTCTCTGAGTTTATGGGAAGTACTAGTTCTATTTTGATGATCATGAGTGAGTGAGTGTCGAAAATGCGAAACTTTGCTTTCGCTTAACTTCGGAACTTAATGACCTACAGACTTGAAATATTGGATTTTAAGTATGTAATTATAGCTTACTGGATGACGAAAATTTCTGTGTTCTGGTCTTATCCAGAGGTTCTCAAATAGGGGCCTGAAAATGCGACGAAATGGTTCCTGTAAAGATGGTACGGCAGTGCTTGCTTCGCGCTCGACTTGGCGGGGGCACTACCGTGCCCCCAGATGGCGGGGGCACTACCGTGCCCCCAGATACGGCAGTGCTTGCTTCGCGCTCGACTTGGCGGCAGATTTGTTCACTTCATTTTGAAGAAGATAGTTTGAATCATACAATGAATATTGATAATTGTGCTATGCCTTCAAAAAAAATTATGGTACGCCAATTTTCAGAATTACATAATAAAAATCCCACCAAAAACATTCTGTAAAAAACTAGCCAAGTCTCGATGGAGCTGCTTGTTTATCTCTAAAAAGTAATGAAATCTAGACAAAGTCGTGCCAAGTATAAGGTTTCTTACTGCGATTTCTTTATTATTATAGTTAATGTTGTGTGACTTGGCCGTTGAAGGGTACACAAGGGTACAAAACAGATGCTCCATGACACTTGAATCGCCTAAACATAAGTATTATTGAAATACGCAGCTTTATCAAGCCTACAATTGACTGGTTATCCAATCAACGTTTTCCAAGTGGAAATTTTCTATCGTGAATGGGTAGCGGACAGATTGGTGCAATAGTGTCATGGAGCACCTGGTATAATACCCTTGTGTACCCTTCAACGGCCAAGTCACACAACATTAACTATAATAATAAAGAAATCGCAGTAAGAAACCTTATACTTGGCACGACTTTGTCTAGATTTCATTACTTTTTAGAGATAAACAAGCAGCTCCATCGAGACTTGGCTAGTTTTTTACAGAATGTTTTTGGTGGGATTTCACTTATTTTTGTAGAAACGCTATATTATAAGGTTATCAGAAATACAAACCGTAAGCGCGTTTTAAAATACAGTCAGCGCCATCTAGATACGTGTGCGTTCACTCTTAGCCAATGCATCATAATATTATACCGGGAAGTGGGCCTAATTAAACTTGCAAGATTTAATTACAGACAGACAGACCGACAGATAAAAGTAAATAAAAGCTTGTAGTAAAGGCGGTATGTCGATCTCTTCTAATAGTTTGGTTGGGCTCTTATTTTAGTTGGCCACGCTAGATATCGCCTGATCATAACTGACGATTTACGACACATATACACACTCACATATACTATGCCTTAAATATATTTTGAATTAATAAGTTGGATATTACACAATTTTAACCATTGACTGCAAATGTAACTTTGTAATCCTATACATTTATATGAGATTACAAAGTTATTTATGCAGATGAATTATCTCGAAAACGAGACCGAAATTGCATGTTTTTTTAGTTTTCCTATGGCTTATACAATAAATTCTAAGTATGTACCAAATTTCAGCTCTCTGAGTTTATGGGAAGTACTAGTTCTATTTTGATGATCATGAGTGAGTGAGTGTCGAAAATGCGAAACTTTGCTTTCGCTTAACTTCGGAACTTAATGACCTACAGACTTGAAATATTGGATTTTAAGTATGTAATTATAGCTTACTGGATGACGAAAATTTCTGTGTTCTGGTCTTATCCAGAGGTTCTCAAATAGGGGCCTGAAAATGCGACGAAATGGTTCCTGTAAAGATGGTACGGCAGTGCTTGCTTCGCGCTCGACTTGGCGGGGGCACTACCGTGCCCCCAGATGGCGGGGGCACTACCGTGCCCCCAGATACGGCAGTGCTTGCTTCGCGCTCGACTTGGCGGCAGATTTGTTCACTTCATTTTGAAGAAGATAGTTTGAATCATACAATGAATATTGATAATTGTGCTATGCCTTCAAAAAAAATTATGGTACGCCAATTTTCAGAATTACATAATAAAAATCCCACCAAAAACATTCTGTAAAAAACTAGCCAAGTCTCGATGGAGCTGCTTGTTTATCTCTAAAAAGTAATGAAATCTAGACAAAGTCGTGCCAAGTATAAGGTTTCTTACTGCGATTTCTTTATTATTATAGTTAATGTTGTGTGACTTGGCCGTTGAAGGGTACACAAGGGTACAAAACAGATGCTCCATGACACTTGAATCGCCTAAACATAAGTATTATTGAAATACGCAGCTTTATCAAGCCTACAATTGACTGGTTATCCAATCAACGTTTTCCAAGTGGAAATTTTCTATCGTGAATGGGTAGCGGACAGATTGGTGCAATAGTGTCATGGAGCACCTGGTATAATACCCTTGTGTACCCTTCAACGGCCAAGTCACACAACATTAACTATAATAATAAAGAAATCGCAGTAAGAAACCTTATACTTGGCACGACTTTGTCTAGATTTCATTACTTTTTAGAGATAAACAAGCAGCTCCATCGAGACTTGGCTAGTTTTTTACAGAATGTTTTTGGTGGGATTTCACTTATTTTTGTAGAAACGCTATATTATAAGGTTATCAGAAATACAAACCGTAAGCGCGTTTTAAAATACAGTCAGCGCCATCTAGATACGTGTGCGTTCACTCTTAGCCAATGCATCATAATATTATACCGGGAAGTGGGCCTAATTAAACTTGCAAGATTTAATTACAGACAGACAGACCGACAGATAAAAGTAAATAAAAGCTTGTAGTAAAGGCGGTATGTCGATCTCTTCTAATAGTTTGGTTGGGCTCTTATTTTAGTTGGCCACGCTAGATATCGCCTGATCATAACTGACGATTTACGACACATATACACACTCACATATACTATGCCTTAAATATATTTTGAATTAATAAGTTGGATATTACACAATTTTAACCATTGACTGCAAATGTAACTTTGTAATCCTATACATTTATATGAGATTACAAAGTTATTTATGCAGATGAATTATCTCGAAAACGAGACCGAAATTGCATGTTTTTTTAGTTTTCCTATGGCTTATACAATAAATTCTAAGTATGTACCAAATTTCAGCTCTCTGAGTTTATGGGAAGTACTAGTTCTATTTTGATGATCATGAGTGAGTGAGTGTCGAAAATGCGAAACTTTGCTTTCGCTTAACTTCGGAACTTAATGACCTACAGACTTGAAATATTGGATTTTAAGTATGTAATTATAGCTTACTGGATGACGAAAATTTCTGTGTTCTGGTCTTATCCAGAGGTTCTCAAATAGGGGCCTGAAAATGCGACGAAATGGTTCCTGTAAAGATGGTACGGCAGTGCTTGCTTCGCGCTCGACTTGGCGGGGGCACTACCGTGCCCCCAGATACGGCAGTGCTTGCTTCGCGCTCGACTTGGCGGCAGATTTGTTCACTTCATTTTGAAGAAGATAGTTTGAATCATACAATGAATATTGATAATTGTGCTATGCCTTCAAAAAAAATTATGGTACGCCAATTTTCAGAATTACATAATAAAAATCCCACCAAAAACATTCTGTAAAAAACTAGCCAAGTCTCGATGGAGCTGCTTGTTTATCTCTAAAAAGTAATGAAATCTAGACAAAGTCGTGCCAAGTATAAGGTTTCTTACTGCGATTTCTTTATTATTATAGTTAATGTTGTGTGACTTGGCCGTTGAAGGGTACACAAGGGTACAAAACAGATGCTCCATGACACTTGAATCGCCTAAACATAAGTATTATTGAAATACGCAGCTTTATCAAGCCTACAATTGACTGGTTATCCAATCAACGTTTTCCAAGTGGAAATTTTCTATCGTGAATGGGTAGCGGACAGATTGGTGCAATAGTGTCATGGAGCACTTGGTATAATACCCTTGTGTACCCTTCAACGGCCAAGTCACACAACATTAACTATAATAATAAAGAAATCGCAGTAAGAAACCTTATACTTGGCACGACTTTGTCTAGATTTCATTACTTTTTAGAGATAAACAAGCAGCTCCATCGAGACTTGGCTAGTTTTTTACAGAATGTTTTTGGTGGGATTTCACTTATTTTTGTAGAAACGCTATATTATAAGGTTATCAGAAATACAAACCGTAAGCGCGTTTTAAAATACAGTCAGCGCCATCTAGATACGTGTGCGTTCACTCTTAGCCAATGCATCATAATATTATACCGGGAAGTGGGCCTAATTAAACTTGCAAGATTTAATTACAGACAGACAGACCGACAGATAAAAGTAAATAAAAGCTTGTAGTAAAGGCGGTATGTCGATCTCTTCTAATAGTTTGGTTGGGCTCTTATTTTAGTTGGCCACGCTAGATATCGCCTGATCATAACTGACGATTTACGACACATATACACACTCACATATACTATGCCTTAAATATATTTTGAATTAATAAGTTGGATATTACACAATTTTAACCATTGACTGCAAATGTAACTTTGTAATCCTATACATTTATATGAGATTACAAAGTTATTTATGCAGATGAATTATCTCGAAAACGAGACCGAAATTGCATGTTTTTTTAGTTTTCCTATGGCTTATACAATAAATTCTAAGTATGTACCAAATTTCAGCTCTCTGAGTTTATGGGAAGTACTAGTTCTATTTTGATGATCATGAGTGAGTGAGTGTCGAAAATGCGAAACTTTGCTTTCGCTTAACTTCGGAACTTAATGACCTACAGACTTGAAATATTGGATTTTAAGTATGTAATTATAGCTTACTGGATGACGAAAATTTCTGTGTTCTGGTCTTATCCAGAGGTTCTCAAATAGGGGCCTGAAAATGCGACGAAATGGTTCCTGTAAAGATGGTACGGCAGTGCTTGCTTCGCGCTCGACTTGGCGGGGGCACTACCGTGCCCCCAGATATAAATAATATATGGAAGTCCAAAGTGGAGGCTTATATTCATCAGTGGACTTATTAATATAAATATAATATAAATTATTAATACACTATTATAATTTTATATATTGGATTTTATTAAAATAAGGTATATTATCGTTTTTAACCCCCGACGCAAAAACGATAGTTATAAAATAGATAGGGCCCGGGAAAGACAATAAATGATAGTTTTCTTTCCCGATATCAATCTCTGTAAAAGGGAGTGGAAGTCTGTAAGGAAAATTAATAATGACTGACTCTATTTAGCTAAAATCTGGTACAGAGATAGCTTGAGTTCTGAAAAATTATAGAATAGTGTAAGTTTCTAGGAATATCCATTTACTGTTACGCGCTACGAAGCGAAGTTAGAATTCTCCTATAGACCAAAATATTTTTTCAAGATTTTTTAAGGAGGGGTGGTGATGTACTTATTGCATACACCACATAGAACTAATTGATTATAATCGATATCGATATTTTTAAATGTCTACTGGTCTTCACTAGAGAAATTCGCCATTTTGAAAACCCTTAACTTTAGGTATGCACATAGGCGTACCCAGGGGGGGCAGGGGGGGGCAGCTGCCCCCCCCTGGAAATCGAATGTCTTATGTAATATCTGTAGAACAAGAAATAAAATTTTCTTGGCGCTCACAGCAAGCTGCTCGCGCTATTTTAAGGAAGAATATTATAATTTTTCTACCGCTCGGAGCAAGTTAATCGCACTTTTTCCCTTGCCAAAAATATAAAACTTTCTTGGCGCTCGCAGCAAGCTGCTCGCGCTTTTTAATGGAAGTATATTTTAATTTTCTACCTCTCGCAGCAAATTAACTGCAGTATTTTCGCTACCAAAAATATAAAATTTACTCGGGGCTCGCAGCAAGCTGCTCGCGATATTTTAAGAAAAATATTATAATTTTTCTACCACTCGGAGCAAGTTAACCGCACTTTTTCCCTTGCCAAAAATATAAAATTTTCTTGGCGCTCGCAGCAAGCTGCTCGCGCTTTTTAATGGAAGTTTATGTTAATTTTCTACCTCTCGCAGCAAATTAACTGCAGTATTTTCGCTACCAAAAATATAAAATTTTCTCGGGGCTCGCAGCAAGCTGCTCGCGCTATTTTAAGGAAGAATATTATAATTTTTCTACCGCTCGGAGCAAGTTTACCGCACTTTTTTCCTTGCCAAAAATAAAAAAAATTCTTGGCGCTCGCAGCAAGCTGCTCACGCTTTTCAATGGAAGTACATTTTTATTTTTCTACTGCTCGCAGCAAATTAACTGCAGTATTTTCGTTACCAAAAATATAAAATTTTCTCGGGGCGAATATTTCAATGAAAAAAAGGAAGATTATTTCAATTTTCTTACGCTATGTGCGAGCCGAAATCAAAGTATGGAGTACCTTTAAATAGGTCCTACCTGCTCAACGTTAGAACATATGGCACATAGCACAGGCACAAAGTTCAAGTTCAGTAAAAAAATCTGAATCCGCCCATGCCTGCCCCCCCCCCTAGACCAGAAGCTGGGTACGCCTATTATGCACGCTTTTTGTGTAGGATTTTCATCTCCTCTTCACACCTAAATTTCGACGCGCAATATTTTGTCAAAGAGAGAGAATCGAAATAATTAAATTTAGTTCCGCAAAATTCCGCGGGACCTCTTTCGTGAAAAGGACTCTAGATAAGTTTCAAGTGATAAGTTCTGTGAAGTTGACAATACAAATTCTTACACACCGAGTTATTGTGCTTTAATTTAATTTTATAGAGAACATAATCTAATGTAAAAGCCAAGGCTCCATACACATCGCGTGGCCGCGGATAATAAGTGAAATTATTTTAAGGAAGATTGGGCGCGTGCATATTACATGAACCGCACGAGCATCCCACAGGACTATAGTTATTATGTAATATTATAATACTAGCTGCGACCCGCGGTGTCACCCGCGGCACAGTTATTACCGATAAAACTTGTTTATAATTATAATTGCTCTAATTTTAACTAACTTTTAAAAACTAAATTCACTTATATATTTAAGCTGACTGTATTAGGTACCCTAACACCAGAAACATGTAGGAGATGTTCGGCTCATTTTGTGAAACGGTTTCTTATTCGGTTCGGTTTTCGGTGAAGTCAGTATTTGACAAATTTATTTCGATTTAAACATTTTTTTCATAGGTTATTTGGTTAATATTTTTTAATTTGAATGCGGATTCGTTTCGGCTCGGTTTTCGGTAAAGTAAGGATATGACAAATTTATTTTGATAAAAAAAAAATTGTAAATAATTTGGTTGATATTTTTAACATGCATATAGTAGAGAAGGCGACCAATCGAAGAAATCATTTCAAATCATAGATTATCAAAATCAGTACAGCAGTTGATGAGTTATGACTATTGAAACTTTTACGAAGTACCAGGAGACCAGAAACATGTAGGAGATGTTCGGCTCATTTCGTGAGATTCCAGTTAAGTTCGGATTTGACAATTGCGTCATTAAATGAAATCGAATAAAAAAAAAATTGTAAATTGAACACGTCAAATTTATCATTTGTCAAATCTGAACTTCACCGAAATTTCACGAAATGAGCCGAACATCTTCTACATGTTTCTGGTCAAATAAGTAATAATTCTAATTTCTACCCATAATAAGCCCATTTGATAAAACACAAACGAAGCACTCATAGTAATCCCATTTAGTTTTCAAATGAAGCACCCATAGTAAGCCCATTTGATAAACCACAAATGAAGCACCCATAGTAAGCCCATTTGATATACCACAAATGAAGCACCCATAGTAAGTCTATTTGATAAACCACAAATGAAGCACTCATAGTAAGCCCGTTTAGTTTTCAAATGAAGCACCCGCAGTAAGCCCAATTGATAAACTGCAAATGAAGCACTCATAGTAAGCCCATTTAGTTTTCAAATAAAGCACACATAGTAAGCCTATTTGATAAACCACAAATGAAGCACTCATAGTAAGCCCATTTAATTTTTAAATGAAGCACTCATAGTAAGCCCATTTGATAAACCACAAATGAAGCACCCATAGTAAACCCAATTGATAAACCACAATTGAAGCACTCATAGTAAGCCCATTTAATTTTTAAATGAAGCACTCATAGTAAGCCCATTTGATAAACCACAAATGAAGCACCCATAGTAAACCCATTTGATAAACCACAATTGAAGCACTCATAGTAAGCCCATTTAGTTTTCAAATGAAGCACTCATAGTAAGCCCATTTGATAAACCACAAATAAAGCACTCATAGTAAGCCCATTTAGTTTTCAAATGGAGCACCCATAGTAAGCCTTTTTGATAAACCACAAATGAAGCACTCATAGTAAGCCCATTAAGTTTTTAAATGAAGCACCCATAGTAAGCCCATTTAGTTTTCAAATGAAGCACCCACAGTAAGCCCATTTGATAAACTACAAATGAAGCACTCATAGTAAGCCCATTTAGTTTTCAAATGAAGCACCCATAGCAAGCCCATTTGATAAACCACAAATGAAGCACCCATAGTAAGACCATTTGATAAACTACAAATGAAGCACCCATAGTAAGCCAATTTGATAAACTACAATTAAGCACTCATAGTAAGCCAATTTAGTTTTCAAATAAAGCACACATAGTAAGCCCATTTGACAAACTACAAATGAAGCACTCATAGTAAGCCCATTTGATAAACCACAAATAAAGCACTCATAGTAAGCCCATTTAGTTTTCAAATGGAGCACCCATAGTAAGCCTTTTTGATAAACCACAAATGAAGCACTCATAGTAAGCCCATTTAATTTTCAAATGAAGCACCCATAGTAAACCCATTTGATAAACCATTAATCAAGCACTCATAGTAAGCCCATTAAGTTTTTAAATGAAGCACCCATAGTAAGCCCATTTAGTTTTCAAATGAAGCACCCACAGTAAGCCCATTTGATAAACTACAAATGAAGCACTCATAGTAAGCCCATTTAGTTTTCAAATAAAGCACACAGAGTAAGCCCATTTGATAAACCACAAATGAAGCACTCATAGTAAGCCCATTTAGTTTTCAAATGAAGCACACATAGCAAGCCAATTTGATAAACTACAAATGAAGCACCCATAGTAAGCCCATTTGATAAACCACAAATGAAGCACTCATAGTAAGCCCATTTAGTTTTCAAATGAAGCACCCACAGTAAGCCCATTTGATAAACCCCAAATGAGGCACCCATAGTAAGCCCATTTGATAAACCACAAATGAAGCACTCATATTAAGCCCATTTAGTTTTCAAATGAAGCACCCACAGTAAGCCCATTTGATAAACCCCAAATGAAGCACCCATAGTAAGCCCATTTGATAAACCACAAATGAAGCACCCATAGTAAGCCCATTTAGTTTTCAAATGAAGCACCCATAGTAAGCCCATTCGATAAATCACAAATGAAGCACTCATAGTTAGTCCATTAAGTTTTCAAATGAAGCTCCCATAGTAAGCCCATTTGATAAACCACAAATGAAGCTCCCATAGTAAGCCCATTTGATAAAACAAAAATGAAGCACTCATAGTAAGCCCATTTGATAAACAACAAATGAAGCACTCATAGAAAGCCCATTTAGTTTTTAAATGAAGCACCCACAGTAAGCCCATTTGATAAACCCCAAATGAAGCACCCATAGTAAGCCCATTTGATAAACCACAAATGAAGCACTCATAGTAAGCCCATTTAGTTTTCAAATGAAGCACCCACAGTAAGCCCATTTGATAAACCCCAAATGAAGCACCCATAGTAAGCCCATTTGATAAACCACAAATGAAGCACTCATAGTAAGCCCATTTAGTTTTCAAATGAAGCACCCACAGTAAGCCCATTTGATAAACCCCAAATGAAGCACCCATAGTAAGCCCATTTGATAAACCACAAATGAAGCACTCATAGTAAGCCCATTTAATTTTCAAATGAAGCACCCACAGTAAGCCCATTTGGTAAACCCCAAATGAAGCTCCCATAGTAAGCCCATTTGATAAAACAAAAATGAAGCACTCATAAAAAAAATTGTACTAAAACTATCATTAAAATTTCTAGCATTTTTCTAAAATTAAAAATCGAATATTATGTCAAATTTCTCGAAAAAACTTTAAAATATCATGTCGAATTTGTCAAAAAGAAATTGAAAATCGAATTTGTCAAATTTCCAAAAAAAAATTGAAAATCCAATATGTCAAATTTCTCGAAAAA
This sequence comes from Hemithea aestivaria, assembly GCA_947507615.1. Taxonomy (NCBI): domain Eukaryota; kingdom Metazoa; phylum Arthropoda; class Insecta; order Lepidoptera; family Geometridae; genus Hemithea; species Hemithea aestivaria. Next base: position 64,897 of record CANNRZ010000030.1, on the reverse strand, counting down.
AAATTAAAAATCTCATGTCAAATTTCTCAAAAAAAAATGACAATCGAATACGTCAAAATGACAATTAATTGTCAAATTTTTCAAAAACAATTGAAAATCGAAAATGTCAAAATGACAATTAATTGTCAAATTTCAGTGTCATTTCTTTAATATATTAGATTTTTTACAGAAACTGTTTCATTTATCAGGATAAAAAGTAGCCTATGTGTTATTCCAGAGTCTCAGCTATCTACATACCAAATTTTAAGTCAATCGGTACATCCGTTTAAGCGTGAAGAAGTAACAAACATACACACACACACACTCACACACTCACACACTCACACACTCACGCACTCACACACTCACACACATACACACAAACTTTCACATTTATAATATTAATAAGATAAGATGACACACTGGCAAACACACGAAACCATAATAAAATTATTAATCCCTACTCCTTTGCCTACTCCCTACTCCCTACCCGGCTAAATTATTGTTTTAATATAAAAAAGTTGAATATTAGCAAATACACGATAATGCGGGGACTATCACTAAAGATGTTGTAAAAACGTCAGCACTGATAATGTCAAATATTACGTAACGTCAGTTGTCAACGCTAGAAACCGGTCGTCGAAATGTCACTAACACGTTGCATTAGGACGTCGGTGATTTCGATCGGCAGAGTTTCAGTGAAAGGCTGCGTGGCGGCCCGCGTCCCCTCACAGTCTCCGCCGCGACCTCACTCGACCGCCCCCGACTCTCGGCTCGCCAGCACCATGTACGTGGCGGAGGAACGAGGCTCGCCTCACACGCCGGACTACCGCGTCTACTTCAGTAAGTTGACACAGCACTCGGCACTCGGCTCGTTATCTGTGGAGTGGCGCGCGCCTCCGAGCACCACTCGACGGCTTCCGCGCCGCTTATCGCCTCCGTCCTTGACCGCTGACCGACTCCGCCTTCACCCACTCTACTAATAATAACATTATGATGTTATGTCCTGATGTATAACGTGTGCTGCGATGTTTGTGTCTACTCCTACTTAGAAGTTGAAATCGTTTACTTGCTAGTATGGAAGTGTTCAATACTGCCTGCGTACTGTGTCATGTGTGTTATCTTTTGTTAATAATAATGAGATATTACAGTTGATTACATCATTATCTGTAAACGTTTAGGGGTAGATTATCGTCAGGCTAGATTATACATACTATAATATTATGCTATTATAGTATTTAATTATTGTGATAATTGTATCTGTATCTATAGGTGTCGTCATGACAAATAGATCGCTCAGACTACATTATATGAATATAGTTTTTTTTAAAATTACCTATATACCGAATTTCACTTGATCAGAAGTAACCTATGTGTTTCAGGGCTAGGGTAACCTACGTTCTAAATTTTAGTTGTACAGATGGAAATATACAGACATGAACAAACTTTCACCTCTACCATAATGTGGTATATAACACTAAGCATTTGTTTCTCACTATAAACATATATTAAACACATTCAGAGAACAGCTGCACGTTACATGAACAATAGTAATTAAATACCTCTTTAAAGATCTACTCTCATGTGGTAAAGTTCTAATCTAATTGTATGTAAATTGTTGAGTTTGCAGTTCTCACGGGGGAACACTTCCTCTTATTATAATATTTAGTGTGAAACGGTAATATTACTTGATATAAAATATTGGTTCACATAATGTAGGTATATCCGTATAACCTTTAGCTTATTTTCCATAGAAGCTTGTTATATTGCCTCGTAAAGAAATTGCACACTTTCTGCATATAATATATAGAGACACATATCAGGTATTCGGACATCAGAGGTGCCTCGAACGAAAAGAGAAGGTATCAGATGTCTCGGCTTCATACAAAGGCCCGCTCGAACCTGAGTGATACTCACCACAGGTATAATCGCACAGATATACCCAGTGCCATATTTTTTTTTTGCTCCTCAGTTTTGAACGGGCCTCAAGAGGGCTCACACCGTTCGATACATTTTGATTCATATTTAATTCGTCACATTTTGAAAATTCCTCAAAGGAAGCCTCGCACACATTTAAAAGTATTTTTTCGGTTCGATATCACACAAACGGCGTCGAGGGCAAAATTTAAAAAAAAACTAATCAAACACTCAGACACATTTTCACACGTTTAAATCGAACGACACACGTCAACGTGAGCGCATCGCGCGCACACCCCCGGCCCCGGCCCGGGGCGGGCGCACGTGACGTGGCCGGCCCGGGGCGGGCGCACGTGACGCGGCCGGCCCGGGGCGGGCGCACGTGACGCGGCCGGCCCGGGGCGGGCGCACGTGACGCGGCCGGGCCGGGGCGGGCGCACGTGACGCGGCCGGGCCGGGGCGGGCGCACGTGACGCGGCCGGGCCGGGGCGGGCGCACGTGACGCGGCCGGCCCGGGGCGGGCGCACGTGACGCGGCCGCTGTTGCAGGGGACGAGAGCGGCCCCGTGTCGCCGCTGCACGACATCCCGCTGTGGGCGGACCGCGCCGCCGGCCTCGTGCACATGGTGGTGGAGGTCCCGCGCTGGACCAACGCCAAGATGGAGATCGCGCTCGGCGAGCCGCTCAACCCGATCAAGCAGGACGTGAAGAAGGGCGCGCTGCGGTTCGTCGGCAACGTGTTCCCGCACCACGGCTACATCTGGAACTATGGCGCGCTGCCGCAGACGTGGGAGAACCCGCGCCACGTGGACCCGCACACGCGCTGCCGCGGCGACAACGACCCGATCGACGTGCTCGAGATAGGCTCGCGCGTCGCGGCGCGCGGCGACGTGCTGCGCGTGAAGCTGCTCGGCGTGCTCGCGCTCGTCGACGAGGGCGAGACCGACTGGAAGCTGGTCGCGGTGGACGCGCGGGACCCGCTCGCCGCGAGGCTGCACGACGTGGCGGACGTGGAGCGGGAGTGCCCGGGCCTGCTGCGCGCGACCGTCGAGTGGTTCCGTCTGTACAAGGTGCCCGACGGCAAGCCGGTCAACGAGTTCGCGTTCGACGGCGAGGCGAAGGACCGCGACTTCGCGTACCGGATCGTCGACGAGGTGAGCGCGGCGGTCGCGTCCGCCGGCCGGCGTCCCCGCCCCGGTCGAGCCGCAGGGCCGGCCGGGGCGCGGACGCCGGACGCGCGCCGGTCGAGTCCGGCGCGGCGACGACGCTGACGGTTCCCTCGCGCGCAGGTGCACGAGTTCTGGCGCGGCCTGCTCACCGGGCAGGCGGACGGCGGCGGCGACATCGACAGGTGAGGGGCGCGGGGCGCGGGGCGGGGCTCGCGGCCGGGACTCGCGGGCGGAGCTCACGTGTGTGGTGTTGCAGGACGAACGTGTCGGTGTCGGGCAGCGCGGCGCGGGTGGAGCGCGCGGAGGCAGCCGCGGTGCTGGCGCGCGCGCCGCCGCCGGGAGCGCCCGCGCCGCCGCCGCCCGCCGGTGCGTGCCCCCCGCAGTGCCCCCGCGGTGCACCCCGCGGCCCCCCCTCACGTGCGCTCTCGTGTTGCAGTGGAGCGGTGGCACTTCGTGTCGAGCCTGTGAGCGGCGCCGGGCGGCGGGCGCCGGGCGGTGACGCCGGGGCCGCAGCCGACGCCGGGGCCGCAGCCGACGCCGGGGCCGCAGCCGACGCCGGGGCCGCAGCCGACGCCGGGGCCGCAGCCGACGCCGGGGCCGCAGCCGACGCCGGGGCCGCAGCCGACGCCGGGGCCGCAGCCGGGGCCGCAGCCGGGGCCGGGGCCGCAGCCGACGCCGGGGCCGCAGCCGACGCCGGGGCCGCAGCCGGGGCCGGGGCCGCAGCCGACGCCGGGGCCGCAGCCGACGCCGGGGCCGCAGCCGGGGCCGGGGCCGCAGCCGACGCCGGGGCCGCAGCCGACGCCGGGGCCGCAGCCGGGGCCGGGAGGATGAACCGCGCGGGCTCCGGGACCGGGACACGCGATGATAATATGTGTCTATTTATTGTATCATATTTAGGAATAAATGAACGGTTGTGTTTGTGTACGTTGCGTCGTTTCCTTTTTCTGATTGTGCGACGGCGCATCGCAGACCGTGAGACCGAGAAATCTTTACTTTTCACTCTGGACTAGAGTCAGTAGATCGAAATCCGTTCGGGAGCTACGACGCCACGGACAGACACACACGGAGACAGACAGACAGACACGGCAAACTTAAACACCACATCGTTTTTGCGTCGGGAGTTAAATATAGGTAATATCACTACATAATATAAAACGAAGCCGCGCGGGGTGCCATCTGTCTGCCCCCCTATTCCCTATTATGAGATCGTTAAAACTACGGAACGGATTTGGATGCAGTACATTTTACAAGCTTTTATTTACGGCTACGTCGCAAAATGTCCCTTTCTCAAAATGTCCCTCGTTCGCAAATGGTCCCTTTCGCAAAATGTCCCTTTCGCAAATGGTCCCTTTCGCAAAATGTCCCTATCGCAAACGGTCCCTTTCGCAAAATGTCCCTTTCGCAAACGGTCCCTTTCGCAAACGGTCCCTTTCGCAAAATGTCCCTTTCGCAAATGGTCCCTTTCTCAAAATGTCCCTTTCGCAAATGGTCCCTTTCTCAAAATGTCCCTTTCGCAAATGGTCCCTTTCTCAAAATGTCCCTCGTTCGCAAATGGTCCCTTTCGCAAAATGTCCCTTTTGTCTGTAAGCTCGCTGGATGCAAAAATGACCCTTATGCAAATTTTCCATTTCAGATAAAAAAAATGTTTTATATGAATACCTATATAAATTAAAAGCAAATAATAATGAGTAAAATAGAGACTCTTAAATTGTTATAATGAACGATGGACGATTCTCTTAAATTAGTAAAACATATCCCACCAAAAACATTCTGTAAAAAACTAGCCAAGTCTCGATGGAGCTGCTTGTTTATCTCTAAAAAGTAATGAAATCTAGACAAAGTCGTGCCAAGTATAAGGTTTCTTACTGCGATTTCTTTATTATTATAGTTAATGTTGTGTGACTTGGCCGTTGAAGGGTACACAAGGGTACAAAACAGATGCTCCATGACACTTGAATCGCCTAAACATAAGTATTATTGAAATACGCAGCTTTATCAAGCCTACAATTGACTGGTTATCCAATCAACGTTTTCCAAGTGGAAATTTTCTATCGTGAATGGGTAGCGGACAGATTGGTGCAATAGTGTCATGGAGCACCTGGTATAATACCCTTGTGTACCCTTCAACGGCCAAGTCACACAACATTAACTATAATAATAAAGAAATCGCAGTAAGAAACCTTATACTTGGCACGACTTTGTCTAGATTTCATTACTTTTTAGAGATAAACAAGCAGCTCCATCGAGACTTGGCTAGTTTTTTACAGAATGTTTTTGGTGGGATTTCACTTATTTTTGTAGAAACGCTATATTATAAGGTTATCAGAAATACAAACCGTAAGCGCGTTTTAAAATACAGTCAGCGCCATCTAGATACGTGTGCGTTCACTCTTAGCCAATGCATCATAATATTATACCGGGAAGTGGGCCTAATTAAACTTGCAAGATTTAATTACAGACAGACAGACCGACAGATAAAAGTAAATAAAAGCTTGTAGTAAAGGCGGTATGTCGATCTCTTCTAATAGTTTGGTTGGGCTCTTATTTTAGTTGGCCACGCTAGATATCGCCTGATCATAACTGACGATTTACGACACATATACACACTCACATATACATATACTATGCCTTAAATATATTTTGAATTAATAAGTTGGATATTACACAATTTTAACCATTGACTGCAAATGTAACTTTGTAATCCTATACATTTATATGAGATTACAAAGTTATTTATGCAGATGAATTATCTCGAAAACGAGACCGAAATTGCATGTTTTTTTAGTTTTCCTATGGCTTATACAATAAATTCTAAGTATGTACCAAATTTCAGCTCTCTGAGTTTATGGGAAGTACTAGTTCTATTTTGATGATCATGAGTGAGTGAGTGTCGAAAATGCGAAACTTTGCTTTCGCTTAACTTCGGAACTTAATGACCTACAGACTTGAAATATTGGATTTTAAGTATGTAATTATAGCTTACTGGATGACGAAAATTTCTGTGTTCTGGTCTTATCCAGAGGTTCTCAAATAGGGGCCTGAAAATGCGACGAAATGGTTCCTGTAAAGATGGTACGGCAGTGCTTGCTTCGCGCTCGACTTGGCGGGGGCACTACCGTGCCCCCAGATACAAATTACCATTTTAATTATAATATACCTTTCACTTATCGATATTTAATCAGTTTCGATTAATCAAGTTACTCTATAACAATCTAGGTAAGGTTTTATTTATAACTTATGAGATACTATGTACTAGGCGTTCAGAAGTTTTAAGAGGTCTTTTCAAATTTAAAATTGGGTAAAGATTTAAAAAATCATATAAATTAAATTATAATTTAAATGCAGGCTAAATTCGAAATTTAGAAAACAATTTAATAAATAAATTTTATTTATATAATATGAAAACACCTCTTATAGTTTCTGGATGCCTAGTACCTAGTTATAAAAAACCTACCATAATTGCCATAGAGTTACTTGGTTAATCGAAACTGATTAAATATCGATAAGTTACATACATACAATCTCGCCTGGTTCCCGTTGGGGTAGGCAGAGACTATTTCCCTCCATTTGGTACGATCCTGACACACTTCTTTCGCTTCCTCAACTTTCATCACATTCTTCATGCACGCTCGCCGGTTCTTGGTACTCTTGACCTGGCCTTTCCTTAGAACCACATTTATTTGGTCAAGGAAAGTACGTCTAGGTCGACCAACTCGTATATCGATAGGTTAAAGGTATTATAATATTGTAATTAAAATGGTAATTTGTATATTGTTTCACTATATTATAAGTTAAGAGCACAATTTCGCTCATATTATTATTATTGGCTTTTAATTTATATAGGTATTTATATAAAAAAAATTTTTTTATCTGAAATGGAAAATTTGTATAAAGGTCATTTTTGCATCCAGCAAGCTTACAGACAAAAGGGACATTTTGAGAAAGGGACCATTTGCGAACGAGGGACATTTTGAGAAAGGGACCATTTGCGAAAGGGACATTTTGAGAAAGGGACCATTTGCGAAAGGGACATTTTGCGAAAGGGACCGTTTGCGAAAGGGACATTTTGCGAAAGGGACATTTTGAGAAAGGGACCATTTGCGAAAGGGACATTTTGCGAAAGGGACCGTTTGCGAAAGGGACATTTTGCGAAAGGGACCATTTGCGAAAGGGACATTTTGCGAAAGGGACCATTTGCGAACGAGGGACATTTTGAGAAAGGGACATTTTGCGACGTAGCCTTACTTTCACCTGTCTGTTGTCTGTCTGTCTGCAATCAAATCTTGCAAGTTTAATTTGACGCACTTCCCGGTATCCGATTGAGCTGAAATTTTGCATGTATAAATCGCATGACAATGCAATATTATTATGACATGGAGCTGATCTGATGATGGAGCTCGAAGGTGGCCATGAGAACTCCGTAATTAAACGACGAACCCCATCGAGTTTGGGCTCATTTGATTCGTCTTGACGAGTACTTTAAGATGCTAGATGGTAATAATAATAAAAGCTTGTTTTTAAAAAGTTTTTTTAAAATTTCACTTGTTTTTAGCGATTGCGAATGGCAGTCAGGGCGGGCGCGCCTTTGTCTAGCTCCAACGCAAAAACGACGGGATGTTATGAGTTTGACGCGTCTGTCTGTCTGTCTGTGCCATCTTTTACTGTAGTCTGGTGGCATCGTAGCTCCCGAACGGATGAACGGATTTTGATTTAGTTTTTTTGTTTGAAAGTAGACAAGTGTTCTTATATTAGTCATGTTTGGTGAAAATCGGTCCAAAATGGCCACCACCGCAAAACCGCTAATTACAATATTTTGATAGCGGTTTGTTGGGGTTTTTTAATTCACTTGTCCTTGTTGTAAATAGATAGTGATTCAAGAGAAAAGTTTTAATATATAGTAGAGAGACATTGATAATGTTTAGTTAGGCAGAACGAAGTGCGCGCCGGTCCACTAGTTATAAATAAATACGAGATGAAGGAATAGGTAGGTATAACAACTATCTACATGTTACATTTTTTTAAACGGTTTTATTTAGCTTACTCCGTTTGTTTTATTATTCTTTTTTCATTTTTCTTTTTTCTTGGGTCAAATTTAGTAATTGAAATTTGACCCTCTTCATGTCAACCGATTGATCTGAAATTTAGTATACGCCTTTGGTTCTGGTGACAATACAATTAGGTATGTGTATTCAAAATTATTGTAAATCCAACATGGCCGCCGCTACAAAATGGCGGATAACATATGTTTTTTTAATCCAAGCAATATGGGTATCAAATGAAAGGGCTTGATAAGTAGAATACAGTGTACTATACAAAATAAAAATCCAAGATGGCCGCCGCTACAAAATGGCGGATAACCAATTTTTTAAATGTCATCAATATGGGTATCAAATAAAATGGCTTGACAAGTAGAATACAGTGTACTAAAAAGCTTAAAAATAAAAGAGGTAAAAAAAGTTTTTAAGTTAAACGGTTTTATTGTAAACATGTACTAAAAGCTAAAAAATAAAATCGTGAGGCACGTCAAATATCTAAATCTAATGAACATTTTAACTGCAAATTGTAAACATTTGACGTGCCTCACGATTTTATTTTTAGCTTTTAGTACATGTTTACAATAAAACCGTTTAACTTAAAAACTTTTTTTACCTCTTTTATTTATCTATCTATTATATAAAATCGTTCGTACACTTTCGTTCTATCAACGCACAGCCCAAACGGCTGGAAGGATTGAGATGAAATTTGGACAGCGTATTCTTAAGATTTCATCGTGCAATAAGAAGCGATTTTTTGAAATTCCCTCAGGAACAAGAATTATTCCCGAAAAACGAACGTATGCAAATCCGTAACTGCTGAACCGATTGAGCTGAAATTTTGTAAAACAATTGTTGGGATTGTGATTAGAAACATTGAATAGTTTTTATGCCAGAAATTTACTTTTAAGGGGGGGTAAAGGGGGGTCAAAGTTTGTATGAGAAATTTAGAACCGCTGAAATTATTGAGCTGAAACTTGGTACAGAGGTAGATTGAGTTGTACAAAATTGTATGGTATACTTTTTATCCCAAAAATCAACCTCTAAGGCGGGATGAAGGAGGTCAAAGTTTGAATGGGAAATCGGTAACCGCTTCTTTGTTTTAGATGAAATTTTGACAGCGTGTTTTTTAGGTAACGGAAACGATCGATGAGAAGGGATTTTGGGAAATTCCCTCGGGAACGGGAATTATTCCCGAAAAACTTTTGTATGCAAATCCGTAACCGCTGAACCGATTGAACTGAAATTTTGTAAAACGATTGTTTGGATTGTGATCAGAAACATCAAATAGTTTTTTTGTCAGAAATTAACTTTTAAGGGGCGTAAAGGGGGGTCGAAGTTTGTATGGAAAATTTAGAACCGCTGACCCTATTGAGCTAAAATTTGGTACAAAGGTAGATTGAGTCCTAAAAAATTGTATGGTATACTTTTTATACCAAAAATCAACCTCAAAGGCGGGATAAAGGAGGTCAAAGTTTGAATGGGAAATCGATAACCGCTTCTTTGTTTAAGCTGAAATTTGAACCAGCGTGTTTTTTTGGTAACGAAGGCGACCTATAAAAAAGGATTTTTGCAAAATTCCCTCAGAAACGGGAATTATTCCCGAAAAACGTTTGTATGCAAATCCGTAACCGCTAAACCGCTTGAGCTGAAATTTTGTAAAACGATTGTTTGGATTGTGTTTGGGAACAATGAATAGTTTTTATGTCAGAAATTAACTTTAAAGGGGGGAAAGGGGGTCGAAGTTTGTATAGAAAATTAAGAACCGCTGACCCTATTGAGCTGAAATTTAGTACAGAGGTAGATTGAGTCCTAAAAATGATATGGGATACTTTTTATCCCAGAAATCAACCTTGAAGGGGGAAGAGGGGGGGTTTTTTTTTTTTTTGTTAACACCGGGAAAAAATGCGTTACGCATACCCTTCCATCGGGGGTAAGAAGTTTGAGTAGGAAATCAGTAACCGGCGATCTTTTAAAGCTGAAATTTGAACAGCGTGTTCTTTATGTAACGAATATGACCGGTAAAAAGGGATTTTGCAAAATTTTCACGGGAACGGGAATTATTCCCAAAAATCTTTGTATGCAAATCCGTAACCGCTGAACCGATTGAGCTGAAATTTTGTAAAACGACTGTTTGAGTTGTGTTTAGGAACATATTTTTTTTATATAATGTAGCAAGAAGCCGAGCAAGACGCTCTCCTGATGGTAAGAGATATATATAAAGGCCTTAACGTCTTTGCAGACGATGAAAACAATGACTGTGGAGATTATTTTGAGTTGCTTATTATTGTGAGTTGAGTAAGAGATAACGCTGCCCATAATAGTACAGTGTTACCCGGTGCACTGCACCAATGCTTCCTACTGAGAGTCATAAGATGTTAAGGAGGTATTTTGTGTAATTCTCACAAGAACGGGAATTATATTTCCGAAAAACGTTTGCATGGAAATCAGTTACCGCTGAACCTAAAATGAGCTCAATTTTTGTTAAGCAATAGCTTAAGTTCTGTTAATGAATAGTTTTTTTCTTATGTCAGTAATTAACTTTTAGAGAGAATTAGTATCAAAGGAGGGGGAAATGAGGGTCAGAGTTTTAATGGGAGTTCAGGGACCACGAAATTGATTTAATTCGCGATAAGGATAGTGTGAGAAATTAGTAACCAATAATAATTCAGCTTAGGTACATTACAGTAGAAATAAGTTTAAGAGTTACCGGAAAAGGACCACAAATAGTTTTAATTCCTGAAAAGAGGCCTGAAAGTTCGTGAAGTCAATAAAAAAACCGCTGAAACGACATAGTTTGACCTCCGAGAAAGGACATAGGATTGGCTACTGCGATAGTGCAGTCCGATATTCTTTACTAACCACAGGGTTAAAACAGCCCTATATTACGCTCACAAAATCGTTGAAATGGAAATACAATCATAGTCTAAATGGCAGCACCAAACTTTCGCTTTATTAATTGACAGTCACGCGCAACGAAGTGCGCGCGGGTCAGCTAGTCTATTATATAAAATCGTTAATACACTTTTGTTCTATCAACGCACAGCCCAAACGGCTGGACGGATTGAGCTGAAATTTGGACAGCGTATTCCTTGGAAGATTTCATCGTGCAATAAGAAGCGATTTTATGAAATTCCTTCAGGAACAGGAATTATTCCCGAAAAACGAATGTATGCAAATCTGTAACCGCTAAACCGATTGAGCTGAAATTTTGTAAAAAGATTGTTGGGATTGTGATTAGAAACATCGAATAGTTTTTTTGTCAGAAATTTACTTTTAAGGGGGGGGTAAAGGGGGGTCGAAGTTTGTATGGAAAATTTAGAACCGCTGACCCTATTGAGCTGAAATTTGGTACAGAGGTAGATTGAGTCTTAAAAAATTGTATGGTATACTTTTTATTTCAAAAATCAACCTCTAAGGCGGGATCAAGGAGGTCAAAGTTTGAATGGGAAATCGGTAACCGCTTCTTTGTTTTAGCTGAAATTTGGACAGCGTGTTTTTTAGGTAACGTGAATAACCAATAAGAAGTGATTTTGCGAAATTCCCACCGGAACGGGAATTATTCCCAAAAATCGTTTGTATGCAAATCCGTAACCGCTGAACCGATTCAGCTGAAACTTTGTAAAACAATTGTTTGGATTGTGTTTGGGAACAACAAATAGTTTTTATGTCAGAAATTAACTTTTAAGGGGGGGTAAAGGGGGGTCGAAGTTTGTATGGAAAATTGAGAACCGCCTATTGAGCTGAAATTTGGTACAGAGGTAGATTGAGTCCTAAAAAATGATATGGAATACTTTTTATTTCAGAAATCAACCTATAAGGCGCGATAAAGGGGGATCAAAGTTTGAATGAAAAATCAGTAACTAATGACTCTATTAAGCTAAAATTTGGTTTAGATATAGTTTGAGCCTCTTAAAAGTATATAGGACAGTTTTTATTCCTGAAATCGGCCTTAAAGTAAACAATAGGGCGGTCAAAGTTTGTATAGGAAATCAGTAGGTAACCCTATTTGATATAGAGGTGTGTAGTTGGAGTCTCCAAAAAGGACATCTATTTATTAATTTAATAGTTTATCAAACATGTTATGAGAAGAACACACAACATACAAAATACAATAAATTCTTTTTTGATGTGCCACTACTTTTCCCGCTGTGAAACTAGATGGCGCTGTTCGTCGTTAAAACTCGCAAGCGATTTGTTGGACATGCATCGACTGCCTGTTAAACTTATAAAGGCAGATTTTTCGATATTCGCTATTTTGTACTTTAATGCGAAGGGCGGTCAACAGTCCATGTTATTAAGAAATTTAACACTTAATGTTTACTTAAAAATGTAACTTTAATAAAACTTTAAAATAGGTAGGTACCTGATATTAATAATATGCCACTTTGTTGAATAATTTTTTAAATAATTATTTTTGCTTTAGACTTTAAAGTTCCATCACATAATGATAAAAATCATTGTTTGTCTAAATTTTATTTGCTTAATAAGTTCGTATACCTTATTAAATAAAAGTCTTCAGAAGTTCTAAATTTTAAGCTTCTCTTTTATTGAGGTGAATTTTAGGGTTCCGTAGCCAAATGGAAAAAAACGGAACCCTTATAGATTCGTCATGTCTCTACGTCCGTCCGTGCGTCCGTTTGTCACAGTATAAATGTAAAAATAATAGGTATATGATGTATATTATTATCTACCATACAAACATCCTCCTAAAATTGGTTTGAACGTGATCACAATAAGTTTTTTTTGAATACGTTATAAATCGTAAATCGTATTTTACCTTTCATTCAATCAACTCAAGGAACAACGAAATCAAAGTTACAACGAGCTACAAAAACTTTTATATTATGTAACATGCTGCTACGGAACCCTTCATGGGCGAGTCCGATTCGCGCTTGGCCGCTTTATACTATTAATTTTTCGTTTCATCTGATATTCGTCTGGAATCGCTTTTATTACAGAAATCAAGCTTTAAGGGGGAAAGGGGGGCGGCGTTTTTTTTATAGGAAATCAGTAACCACAGCTCTTTATTTTGCAGAAATAGTTAAAAATTATCGGGAAAGGACAACAAATAATTTTAATTCTGGAAAAAGGAACGTGGAAGTTTGTAAAGGCAATAACCGCTAAATTTAAAATGGAGTATCGATCCAGAGCGGGAGCGAATATAACTATGTAAGGTATGTTCGGGTAAGATCGGACGTGGGTTAAGACCGTATGAATTGAATTTCAAATGAATTTGAGTATATTTTCTAAAGCTGGCAACATTTTACACAGCGCCATTTCACTCTGCCTCGATCGATAGTTGTCGCTAGTCGCTACAACAAGGCAGACATTTTTTACGCGCCACTGAAAATAAAAACGTAATTTTTCAATTTTTATGGCCATCCGTTCTTGCCCCTTAAACTTTTATTTGTGTTTATGGTAAAGAGAAACCGTCTTTTGTTATTATTTGGTTAAAATACCCCGTTTTATGGTCTGTTATTTTACTATAACTGACCTATATTATCCTAAAGTTTATGTAAACAAAGATCCGGTGTTGCCCCTTTCAAGTGAAGATCGGATAGTTTCATCCGATCTTTACCTACTTTAATAATGGAAAGTGATTGTAAAACTTTTTCGTTTTGGCAATGTTTTATAGTAGGAACACCCGTTGCCGGGATACGGGACGCCATTGCGGCGGGGCTGTGAGTAAAGAAGGACCCCGCCGCGGTGGAATTTTAACGTCACCTTGGTAAATAGTGCGAACATCCGATCTTTCCCGTGCGTTAGAAAAAAGTTTGAGAATCATAAAATTATCTATTTATTGTATCCGGGGTAACATCGGACGCTCAGGACCAAAAACAAAAACAATTTATCAGAACATCTATATGAGTAGGAATTTATAAATAATTTCTATATTAATGTTAAGTATGTGAAAGATCGAATGCATTTATATTATGGGCATTATTCTCCAAGCACTAGAAGCTACTTTAAATCAATGTCCGAACTTACCCCTTGATGCTTTTTTTTTAACATGCGCATAAAAAAATATATCCAATCTTTGCAGACGTGCACAGTCGGAATCACTGAGTTATTAAAACCAGCAAAATTCGTGCATAAACTATGTTTTTCCCTTAATATTTTGCGCCATATATCTATAATCTAACTATAACTAATGTCGAGAAAATAATTTTTTTGTCTGGCTCTTGCAACTGGTCAGAAATCCATCCGGTAATACCCGAACGTACCTTACTAACTCAACGCCCACAAAGTCATGGGGATGGAAATCAAATCATTTTTGGATCAAAATGAAATTTGGAACCGTTGACTTTATTAAGCAAAAATTTGATACAAAGGTACACAGTACACTGAGTCGTAAAAATGGTAATCTGAGACACTATTTATCGCAGAAATTAACCTTTAAGGGGAGGAACCCCCCCTGGGTGCAGATTGTGTAGGAAATCGATAATTGCTTCTTTGTTTTAGCTATAGTTTTTATGTCAAAAAATTAACTTTTCGGGACAATTAGTATTAAAAGACCCCTCTTTGAAAAGAGAGTCAGACTTTTAATGGAAATTTAGGAACCAAGGAATTGATTTGAGGCGCGAGAAGGATAGTGTGAGAAATTAGTAACCAATAATAATTCAGCTTAGGTACATTACAGTAGAGATAAGCTTAAGAGTTACCGGGAAAGGACCACAAATAGTTTTAATTCCTGAAAAGAGGCGTAAAAATTTGTGAAGGCAATCAACAACCGCTAAACCGAGATTGTTTGACCTCCAGGAAAGGACATAGGATTGTTTCCTATGGTAGAAAAAAAAAACTGCATAGAAATACTCAGCCCAATTTTCTTCGCTATCCAGAGTGGGAGCGAATATAACCATGTACTTATCTACGCCTACCAAGCCGCGGGGATTGAAATCAAATCATTTCCGAAATGGCTGCAACAAAATGTTCGCTTAATGTATTGACTGTCACGCGCAACGAAGTGCGCGCGGGTCAGCTAGTATTATATAAAGAGGTAATCTGACTAACTGACCCATTAACGTACAGACAAAACCACTGGACCGATTGCGCTGAAATTTGGCCAGAGTTTTCTTTAGATGACGTAGGCGACCGATAAGAAGCGATTTTGCAAAATTCTCACGGGAACGGGAATTATTCCCAAAAAACGTTTGTATGCAAATCCGTAACTGCTGAACCGATTTTGCTGAAATTTTGTAAAACTATTGTTTAGACTATGTTTAGGAACTTCGAATAGTTTTTATGTCAAAAATTAACTATTGAGGGGTCAAAGTTTGTTTAGGAAATTTTGAACCTATTGAGCTAAAATTTGGTAAAGAGGCCTAAAAAAGAATATGGAATAGTTTTTATCCCCAAAATCAACGTTGAAGATGGGAAAAGGAGGTGCAAGTGCAAGTTATGGAAAAAATCGCTAACCATTACACTTTTTTAGCTGGAATTTAAACAGCGTGTTCTTTAGGTGACGTAGGCGACTGATAAGAAGGAAATTTGCGAAATTTCCGCTGGAACGGGAATTATTCCCGAAATACGTTTGTATGCAAATCCGTAACCGCTGAACCGATTGAGTTGAAATTTTGTAAAACGATTGTTTGGATTGTGTTTAGGAACATTGAATAGTGTTGATGTCAGAAATTTACTTTTAAGGGGGGGAAATAGGGGTTAAGTTTTGTGTTCCTATACATTTTCAATTTTGAACCGCTGGGCTAAAATTTGGTAAGTATAGAGGTAAATTGAGTCTTAGGGAATGATATGGAATAGTGTTTTTTACCAGAAAAGGGGGGTTCGAAGTTTGTATGGGAGATCAGTAAGAGCTGAACCTAATTAAGTAGATAAAAATTTGTATGGAGGTAGCCGAAGTCTTAAAAAGGATAATATCCTTTTTAAGACTTCGGCTAAAAATTGAAAATGTATAGGAATACAAAACTTAACCCCTATTTCCCTCCCTTAAAAGTAAATTTCTGACATCAACACTAGGTATTCAAAATATGGAATAGTTTTTATCCCCCAAATCAACGTTTAAAGGGAAGGAAAGGGGGGTTTTGTACCTACAGTAAATAAGTAACCTAAGAAATAGTGTTCGGTCTGTGAAAGGAGTTAGGAGGAGTAAGGAGGAGGGTTAGTTAGAAGTAAGTTTTTATTTTCGTATTTAACATTGAAAGGAATGTGAAAAGGGGGTGGAAGTTCGTAAGGAAAATCGATAACCGCTGACTCTATTTGGCCAAAATTTGGCACAGAGATAGCTTGAGTCCCGGGTAATGATAGAATAATTTAAATAAGGTATGTTTAATTTAGAAATTAATTGACTGTTACGCGCTACGAAGTGCGCTCAGGTCCGCTAGTTAGATAATATATTTTTTTAAGGTACCTAACTAAAAAAAATATTGTTTTCGCAATGTTTCCTTTATCTGTGCTATAAGACGTTGCCTCTTAACAAATTTCAAGATTCTTTCACGGGAAGAGTAGGTAGGTAGGGTAAGGAGGGGGAATGGCGTTCACTTAAGGAAATCATGGTGTATCTTTTTAATTATTTAATATAAATCAAAATTAACAAAAGTAACAAAGTCTTTAATTATCGAGTAATCAACGATTTATCAACATAGGCACATATCTTTGACTTACTAGAAGTAGGAACACATTTAAAAAAAAACACGTTTGAGCGGCATTGCCCCTGGCATTGGGTAATGCCGCTCAGGGTCCGGGTAATGACGCTCTAACATGTTTTTTTTCGAATATAACAAGTTAAATACGAAATATTATTGAGATCAACCTTATACAATAAAAATAGAGTCTACAATCACAAATTAGCATCAATCTTATGTATATACGATTAGCCTTTTTCAATTTAATGAATATAATAAAAATATAATATAATTTATGCATTTATTGATCTTTAAATTTAAGTACAATTAGCTATAAGTGAACAATGTCTATGAATAAGTTTTTCTACCAAATTCCACTCTTACTCTTCCGGACAATTATAGTTCCGTACAAAGGTTGGTTGCCTGGAAGAGATCGCTCACAGCGATAAGGCCGCCCATTGTGGACCAAACTTTTGTTTAGTTTTAAATACTAGATTTTAAGTCCAATTGTTTTGTTTTGGTTCTAATAAAGAGTATTCTTATCTTATCTTATAATAAAGTTTTTTCGAATATAACAAGTAAGATACATTTAAATAAGAAATATAAATGAGATCAACCTTATACAACTTCTTGCTTCTTGCTGTTGGGTGAAAACGGGCTTGCGACCAAGTCTTGGGTTGTTCATGTTTTAATTTTTTAGTCGATCTCTCAAGGTAGTAAATGGAATTTTATATTGTTTTGCGGCCTTCCTTTTGGACATACCTCCTTCAATCGCAGTTTTAGTCGACAGAAGGTCTTCGGTCCAAGCCGCTTTAGCGGTGGTCCTTTGACGATTTCGAGGCATATCTACAACAATGAAAAAATAATTTACTACGGGGTAATGGCGTCCAGCTGAGCGGTATAACCCCAAACGGTCGTTTGGTAATTAAATGGAAAATAAAAAAAATATCATGCATATTTACTAAAAACTGATTACATTATCACAAAACTGAATAGTTTTACTATTAGAAAATAAAATCAAAAGCTAAATAACCATTAAAGTTTTGGACTTACCCGCAAGAAACACGTAACCAAAAATTAGATCAGCGCGGCCGCAAACAAAGAAACGCACTTCACGGTCGCATGACGCGAGCAGACTGCCCGTTTGCATCGCTGTCTATTAGAGGAGCCCTCCCCGCGCGCTTCATGCCCCATGGCGTGTTGCTACATCGCATTTTGACAGAGTTATAGAGGTGAGCGCCATAACCCAGTGCGCGCCATTCCCCCTGCTTACCCTACTTGTACTAGGTACCTACCTTGTAGGTTTTGATTCCCGTGCTAGTGTCAAAAATTTGCGGCATAAACGGCTGTATCTTTTGATCGCGTCGGCTCAGAAGTTTCATTTTTTAAAAGGATAGTAGATCTGAGTGTTTGATATCAAAAATTTCAGCTCGATACCTCCACGCGTTTCTGAAAAAAAAAAGGATCTCGACAGACAGACAGACCGACGGACGGACAACAAAGTGATCCCACTTTAAGTAGGAACTCTCCTTATAGGTATTATGAGGGTTCCGTTTTTTCCTTTCGATGTACGGAACCCTAAAAATCACTCATTTGAAGCGTAGAATGAGGGGGGGTCGCAACGTCAGTCGAGAGTCGAGACTGACTCGAGTCGCACCGCATCGCACGACAACCTCGTGCGACAGTCGGGCCCACCCCACATCGGGCACCGTCGGGAGTCGCAGTCGGCCGACGGCGGGCGGGCTCGGGCGGGGTGCGGCGGCCGGCGGCGGCTTCCGGAATAATAAAACAAAATCGAAAGTGTCGGCGGGTGGCGGGGCGCGTGCGCGTGGGCTTGCGGGCGGCGGCGGCGGCAGTGCAGCGGCGGCGGCCGGCACGGAGTGACGTCACACACACACACACACACATGGGTCGCGCGCGCCTCCTGCCCGCGGCGGCGGCGGTGCTGGCGCTGCTGCTGTGCGCCGCGGCGCGCCGTCTCGACCAGGACTTCGAGTTCGACGACGACGCGGTGAGACTCCCGCGGCCCGCGGCCCGTGGCACCGGCTGCCGGCGTTACATATCTATCTACTGTCGCCCGCGGGGACTGCCGCGCTGTGTGCGGTCCCTCGGGTGTGCTGTCGGGGCCGGGCTCGTGGATGCGAACCCCTGCCGCCCGACCGAAATACATGTTGTTCTCGAAGACGTAGAACCGTGAAGGATGTTTTTTAACTTTTTCGAGTCGTGAGTTACACGTACTATTACGTGATTCGATTGTGCGGCACGGTCGAGAAACACTCGTGTACGATGTCATCTTGACCGTTCTGTCTCTATTATATTATTAATAAGTTTTGTCGGCCTCGAGACTCGAGTGGGTAGGTACTTCCGCACGACTTTAAGTCTGGACTCTACCGAAGCGGAGACGAGACTCGAGACGAGCGGAGAGAAGATGCTTTTAAAACGACCGATAGAATTTCGACATTTACACATCTCGTCTCCGTTCAACCCCAGTGGAGATAGCTATGCGAAGATGTGTCACGATCGTGTGACGCGAGGGAAGCGGAGATGTTGTCGCGCGGCGGAGACGAGCGACGCGACGTGCACCGAGTGATGAGTGATGCCACAGTTTCGGTGGATACACACACTCGAGCTGAAAAAATACGTCTCTTTTCGTCTCCGTTTTGCATTTCTCCGCGAGTCTCCACTCCGGTGGAGTCCGGGCCTCACCTCGGTTCGCCATCGACAGTCCGATGACGAACAGAAATCGAATCGCGTAAGTCATCGTACAAAATAAAAAACCGTTCTACGGCTTCGCCTGACCGTCACTCGGACGGGACGCACCCGACTGGCACGAAAGCGGTTCGGTATTCGGTATAAAGATCTAGCCTCCGGCCGTATCGTGGCGACCGCCGTCGAGCCCGCCGCTCCGCGCTCACTCTCACGCGTCACACGGCCGGAACCGTACCCGGCCACCTTTCACCTATCTTCAACTAAATTATAATACGAGCACGCGTCGACGAATGACAAAAACGAGCGTTCGCCTCGCACGCTGTGCGGTGTCGGTGTCGGTTTTCGCCACGGTAAAAAAGGTGAGGAAGCATCTTCGCGTTTTTATCGCGATCGCGGTTAAATATCGTTCCCCGCCCGCAGGAGGGGCCGCGCGCGGCGAGCGCCGAGCGACGCCCGCGCCGGTACCTGTACGAGCCCAACAGTGAGTATCCACCCGCGACACCCGGCCCGCGCCGGGGCCGGCCCGCGCCGGGCCCGCCGCCCGCGCCCGGGCCCGCTCACTCCCGCCCGCGCCCCTTGCAGGCTCGCTGTGCGCCGCGCTCGTGTGCAAGAAGCGGGAGCTGTGCCTGCTGCGGGACGCGCGCTCCGCCGTCTGCGCCACCAAGAAGGACGTGCTGCGCCGCGGGTGAGTGTCGTCCGCGCCTACAGGGGCCCGCGCGCCTTACGCTCACCCGCCCCGTGCCCGCGCAGGGACGTGATCGTGTCCGGCGGCGGCGGCGGCGGCGGCGGCGGCGGCGGCGGCGGCGCGGAGGAGCCGGACGAGGTGTTCTACGAGGGCGGCGCGCGCTGCGTCGGCTGCGGCGGCGGCGCGCGCGCGCAGTTCCTGTGCGGCTCCGACAACCGCACCTACTCCTCGCTGTGCCGCCTCGACCTGCACAACTGCGTGCGCCGCCCGCGCCCGCCCGTCGCGCTCGCCTGCCGCGGCTTCTGCCCGTGCGCGCCCGCGCCCGCACCCGCGCCCGCCTGCCGCCTCGAGCGCATGGCGGACCGCCTGCTCGACTGGTTCTCGGTGCTGATGGAGCGCGCGCGCGGCGCGGCGCCGCCCGCGGCCGGCTTCCCGCCCGGCTGCAAGCCCGAGGTGCGCTGGATGTTCGCGCACCTGGACGCGGACGGCGACGGGCGGCTCGCGGGCGCCGAGCTGTTCGCGCTGCGGCACGACTCGCGCGAGCGCTGCCTGCGCCCGTTCCTGGCGGCGTGCGGCGGCGGCGCGCTGTCGCGGCGCGCGTGGTGCGGCTGCCTGCGCGGCGCGGCGCGCGCGTGCGCGGCGCTGGCGCGGGCGGCGCGGCGCGGCGGCGGCTGGGCACCGGCGTGCGACGCGCGCGGCTTCTACCGCCCGCGCCAGTGCCACGCGCAGCTGGCGCAGTGCTGGTGCGTGGACGCGCACGGCGCGGAGCTGCCGGGCACGCGCAGCAAGGGCGAGCCGCCGTGCGCGCGCGAGCCGGCCTCCCCTCCGGCGGACGACGAGGACGAGGACGCGCCGGCGGGCAGCGGCGACGGCGACGCGCCCTACTAGCGCCCGCGAGACGTGTCGCGGGAGGAACTTTCGTCTGGACTCTCCTCGATGTTGTTTCCGATCTCGATTTTATTTTAATGTGAAACGGATGAAGATACGCGTGCGCGCGCGTCGCGCGTGCGGTGCGACCGGACGATGGACGTGTGCGCGGGCGGATTCGAGGGAGAGGAAGAGACCCGAATCCGCCCGCGGGCACGAGCCTCCCGGCGGGAAACCGCTCTCGCGATCGTTCGTCGTTCGCTCGAGCGCCGCGCGGCCGAGACGCCCGTCGATATCGTTCGTTGCTTGTGATCAAACAACGATCTCACAGTGATAAACGTCAAAAGGCCTAACGAGCGATGACATTATTGTTATATTGCCATTTATCTGGGGGCACGGTAGTGCCCCCGCCAAGTCGAGCGCGAAGCAAGCACTGCCGTACCATCTTTACAGGAACCATTTCGTCGCATTTTCAGGCCCCTATTTGAGAACCTCTGGATAAGACCAGAACACAGAAATTTTCGTCATCCAGTAAGCTATAATTACATACTTAAAATCCAATATTTCAAGTCTGTAGGTCATTAAGTTCCGAAGTTAAGCGAAAGCAAAGTTTCGCATTTTCGACACTCACTCACTCATGATCATCAAAATAGAACTAGTACTTCCCATAAACTCAGAGAGCTGAAATTTGGTACATACTTAGAATTTATTGTATAAGCCATAGGAAAACTAAAAAAAAAAGCAATTTCGGTCTCGTTTTCGAGATAATTCATCTGCATAAATAACTTTGTAATCTCATATAAATGTATAGGATTACAAAGTTACATTTGCAGTCAATGGTTAAAATTGTGTAATATCCAACTTATTAATTCAAAATAATATATTTAAGGCATAGTATATGTATATGTGAGTGTGTATATGTGTCGTAAATCGTCAGTTATGATCAGGCGATATCTAGCGTGGCCAACTAAAATAAGAGCCCAACCAAACTATTAGAAGAGATCGACATACCGCCTTTACTACAAGCTTTTATTTACTTTCACCTGTCGGTCTGTCTGTCTGTAATTAAATCTTGCAAGTTTAATTAGGCCCACTTCTCGGTATAATATTATGATGCATTGGACTAAGAGTGAACGCACACGTATCTAGATGGCGCTGACTGTATTTTTAAACGCGCTTACGATTTGTATTTCTGATAACCTTATAATATAGCGTTTCTACAAAAATAAGTGAAATCCCACCAAAAACATTCTGTAAAAAACTAGCCAAGTCTCGATGGAGCTACTTGTTTATCTTTAAAAAGTAATGAAATCTAGACAAAGTCGTGCCAAGTATAAGGTTCCTTACTGCAATTTCTTTATTATTATAGTTAATGTTGTGTGACTTGGCCGTTGAAGGGTACACAAGGGTATTATACCAGGTGCTCCATGACACTATTGCACCAATCTGTCCGCTACCCATTCACGATAGAAAATTTCCACTTGGAAAACGTTGATTGGATAACCAGTCAATTGTAGGCTTGATAAAGCTGCGTATTTCAATAATACTTATGTTTAGACGATCCAAGTGTCATGGAGCATCTGGATTTGTACCCTTGTGTACCCTTCAACGGCCAAGTCACACAACATTAACTATAATCGACCGAGCGAAGCGAGGTCTTAGAGTCGAAAGCCGCGAAATGCCTGCGTTTGGACCAGTTTAACGCTTGACCTCTGGTGCTTAAGTTTGGTTGACGTTTACTTGAAAACGGTTAATCCAAATTAAATGAAATTTTACACACAAGTTAAGAAGGTTAATTGGATAATTGTAGTGAAAAAATTAGCGAAATAGGTTACAGGGTTGCAGAGATATAGGTGACTTAAAGTCTTTACGATAGGTCTGACGATTATTTCAAAACTGGAGCGCTGATAATTTTTTTTCTAACATATACACATTTTTTATAAGCGACACAAATATATTAGCCAAAGTGTATGTTTGTATGTATGTTTGTTACGCGATAACTGGAAAACCAATGGTCCAATCTGCATGAAACTTTGCAAACGCGTAATATAAATCCATAGAATTTTTAAGTTCGAACATGAGCCAAATCGGTCGAAGGGTTCTAGAGTTTTAGAAAATGCTTAATTTCAACGTTACCAAAGTTCCAATCTTAATGAAACTTTGCGATCAGGTAGTATAAGCTAAAAGAATTCTCATGTTCGAAAATGAGCCAAATCGATCCAAGGGTTGTAGAGTTATGAAGATGTTTAAATTATAATGTTTTGCACAATTTGTTAGGTACATTAAGTTTGAGAAAGATCCTACAGGCAAAAAAGAGCAAGCAAGTTGATAAAGTTAAAGAATTAATAGCGATAAAGTCCAATAATTCGAGAATTTCAAGCAATTTATCATATTTTCAATATTTCTTATTTTTAATTATTTTCATATAATTTTTTAGTACATTGCGTAATACCAATAATTGCGTCAATTATAGTCCGGCCGCCTAAAGTTTGCTATTGAAATAGATGTCACATACATGTAGGTAAGTACACGTTTTGTGCTGTTTTTTTAATCTTTTTATAAACCTCATTTCGCTCGATCGATAAAATATAATGTTATATTTAATTTAAGTATATATAATTTTTATATTTAATTGTTAGTTTGTTTTTCTCAATAAAGATATTTAAGTAGTATGAAAATAAAGTAAAATAGTTATTTA
This sequence comes from Hemithea aestivaria, assembly GCA_947507615.1. NCBI lineage: Eukaryota > Metazoa > Arthropoda > Insecta > Lepidoptera > Geometridae > Hemithea > Hemithea aestivaria. The sequence goes on along the minus strand of CANNRZ010000030.1, from coordinate 41,259 downwards.
AAAAAAAACCTTATTAATAGCGTTATTTTATGCCCATCGCTAATGGCAAGCAACCAAAGTTGGACTTAGTAGTATAGGCATAATTATAATATAATATAATTATGACGACATAACTACGTCACATTGCCTAAAATTTTGTATAAATTATCCCGAACACAATGTACCGGACTATAACTCGCTGTCAAGTAAAATAATATTTTACAGTGGTCGTAGCATGCCAAACGAGATCCCGCTGAAATGTCAAGCGTAGAACTGTCATACCATACATTGTAGTTTTGTGAATGTATGGGATGACAGTTCTACTCTTGAAGTTTGGCCGGGATTCTGTGTGGCATGCTACGGCCACTGGCAAAACACGAAAGTGGAGACCATAAACAATAATAAGCAGGTAACAATGTCTGTGGAAGTGGTGATAGAATAAAAAAACTCGCTGAATCGTTTTATGTTAAAATATAATTTAAATACATAATTTATATGAATACATACAAATATCATCGACCGAGCAAAGCGAACTCTTAGAGTTGAGAGAGCTCTCGGTGGCAGTAAGGTTATTTGAGTAGTCTGCATAACTTTTTAAAACCTAAAGTAATTGTTTGTGCCGGCACATTCAACAATAAAGGTGCACGAGCACACCATAATGCATCGCGGGCCGTGTACTTATAGTCTGCCAAATTTCATAAATATATGGTAACGGCAAGTTCCCTATGAATGTTGATTTATTCAGAGGGTCAAAAAAATTTAGGTACGTTTTTGAAGGATAAACGGGTGTATTTTTTTCTACGTTAACTCAGAAGTTTAATTTAACGGGCACCAAGCGGCTATAGACCTGTGTATTATGGTAAAAATATACAATTCTACGGGATGTAGAGTATTAATTGGTCTTGACAGGCATACGGATGACCAAGTGATCCTATTTATTAGGGTTTCGTTTTTTCCTTCAGAGGAACGAAACTCTAAAAAAAGGATTATATTCAAAAAATCTCGGTACGTAGGTTTATTGAGTTTTAATTTCTCAGAATTTTTATATTTTGAGTTTTAATATTAATGTTAAAGTTCTTGTATTAGGATATATTTAGTCGAGACCTAAAGTCTAAGGTTTACCACGGAAATTGGGCTGCGAGGTCACAGTTCGAGGCGAACTACTAGTAATAAAGAAATTGCAGTAAGGAACCTTATACTTGGCACGACTTTGTCTAGATTTCATTACTTTTTAAAGATAAACAAGTAGCTCCATCGAGACTTGGCTAGTTTTTTACAGAATGTTTTTGGTGGGATTAAATTTAGAAATTCAACACTACACACTGAAGTATCTATAGTGTGATGTGTAGATATAATTTCCGGTAGATAAAGAATGATTTGCACTTTTCTAAAGTTAATTCACTACCCTAAATAAAACTGAGAAGTAATAAACTTATGTAATATTGTGACTGTTATTTCACTGACACCTCCCACTCCCAGGTTTGAATAAATGAATATAACCACTGGAACATGCCGACCGGTCTGAAAAAAAGTTGAGTTAAGCGTTACAGCCGCTAAAGCGATCCTAGAGACTTACTACTTTAAAAACATGTTTTTATCTACGAGAACGCTGAAAAGTTGCGTAAATGTGATTCTAAATGGCTTTGTAACAAATATTTTAAATCTGTGCTCATTAACCCTTTAACCGCCAGACTTAAAATCACTTGTCGTGCCCCTAGCGCCAGGCAAGTTTTATGAATTATAAATACCTACAATAAAAGTGATGTCTAATATTTATTCCATTTGGGAGAGAAGCATAAAACCAACTGTAAATCATAACTTTATTCACTATTTATCTAATTACGAGTATAGTTTTATAAAATACAGTGTTATGACTTAAAAAATGTAGATTTAAAGTGCAGTCGGAAATATACGGCTCGTCGGAAATATACGACTCTGGCGGTTACGTAACAGAACAGGCTTGTCGGATATATCCGACGGTGGCGGTTAAAGGGTTAAATCTGAAGTTGAGCTCTTGGCAACATTTAAAATTTATTTTTTTAAATTATACTTTCGAAGTTTTCATGGGCGCCAGTGAAATCTGCGTTTAAAATGTTTATAATTCACCTTATTTTATTAAAATTATATATTATTATGATCCAATGTTTGTATTTGTATGAGCACTCGACACGATTCGATTTAGATCATGAGCGCGGACATTCAACGCTTTTGCAGCCGTCCAGCGCAGACGTGTGAGTGGCTAATATAATGTTGCATAGTTCCTCCCCTCCCCGAGCACTGCCACTGGTGTGATGAAGGATGGAATCCAAGCTTGTCTGTTCTGGTGAGGTTGAAGAGATCATTTTTGAAGTGAAAACTTCTTTAGCGGCGCTGAGCACTTTTTTTTGTATGGGTAAAAACTTTAAAACTCGCGTCAGGGTCACGTGATGCTGATCGAAAAAGCGTAAGATCGAGGGGAAGGGAGAGGAACTAGTATCTCCCACTCTTTCTACCGTGCTTGAGTGTGCTGCTCTGTTGATGGTGTAAAAGTCGTCGAAATTATGGATGGAAGTTGATTTTTCTGAGAGATAAAATTTAATGTAATATATAAATACCGTATAATATTATAAATAACAACATATAAATTGTCATATTTGTGTACGATAGCGCAATAAATAAACATTGTATTCTACCTCATAAATGATAGTACTTTTATACTTATAATTAAACACAACGTTAATATTGAAGTTTTCACTTCTGCAGGCACTCCCGGAGTGCTACCTTTTTTTTTTTTTATTTATTTAAATCAAATGATTTTTCCAGTAAAAATCAATTAGTCAAACAAAATAATATCATCAATATTTGAAAATATTTTTTAGACTTGAAAAATTTTAATAGATTTTTAGTTTATTTGCAAATCTACTAACTCTTTGTTATAGTAGTAATATAGATTTTTTAATATGGAGGGATCAAAGCGAAACTGAAGACTTATAATATCAGATATTATGCATTTCATAAGATTAGTAATAATGATCCCTAACAATAGGTATCAAAATATTAGGTGTGCATTTTACTTAAAGCTTAATGCAAATCACAAGTGACTAATGACATTAATTAATTTGCCACTGCCAAGGATGTTTGGAGGTTGGAAATCCAGGCTAATAAATAACACGAATTTTTATCAATAATGACTTGTAATAATTACACTTACATGCTACTAGATACGCTCACTACAACATAATAAATAACGCAGTAACGGTGAGAATGTGTCGATATTCACTCCTCTTGGTCGTCTTCCTTGGGGAACTTGCCGCTGTAGTAGGGGATGTTGGCGACGAACACCTTCCAGTCCGTGAAGTAAAGCAGCGTGAGGAAGCCCGCGCCGCCGAACCCTATCGCAGAGCTAGCGAACGATGCCGCGATATCAATGTGTTTCTTGCCTAAACGTCCCAACATTTTGTTCTTTTATTTCGCTGTGACTTGTTCCCAAAAATTTACAATTTTCTGTGTTCTAGTGAGTTACGTAAAAAGTAAATGACGTAAAATTATGACAATGACATTTTAAATTTCAAGACATTGCGAATGACACAGATTCAGAATTATCTGAATTCCATGGCTCATCCACACTACGCGGACAATGATTCGCCGAGTGGTGCTCTGTCTATGGACGAATGTTTCCGAACAGTTGTCACATTTTGACCTCCACGATATGATTTTTTTTGAGAAATATTGCAATTTATTTTTCATCCCACCATCTCGGAAAGTGTATTTTTATTCTTCGATATCTGACTGGAAAAGTCCATTTTATCCTCTAGAGAAATTCAAATTTACTTTACCCTCTTGAGACAAAACCATAATTAAACCTATTTACTTCCACCTCTATGGTACCGAAATAAGCGTACAATTTTTTTTTAAATTTGTTAAAAATTCGGAGTAAGAACCTCTTTAGTAAACTTTTTTTTTTTATTTGCTTTGGGCGCACCATCAGCCTTGCCAGTAAGTTACTTTTGTAACATATTACGTTTCTTTTGAACTATATTTACGTTAGTTGTTTAGATATAAGTTACATTTCGAGGCAATAATGTTTTTTAATGAATTATATATAGTACTGTAATAGTAATTAATAGTTGAGTTAATTTAGCAGAGTTAATAGAATAAGCCCATTTTTAGGGTTCCGTAGTCAACAAGGAACCCTTATAGTTTCGCTTTGTCCGTCCGTCCGTCCGTCTGTCTGTCCGCGGCATTGCGGAGAAACTATAAGTCCTAGAAAAGTGTAATTTTGTATACAGGTAAGTAATAATAAGGGTAAGAGAACGGTGACAAAAAATAATTTTTAAATAATTAATTTAGGCTACCTCCCGTACACGTAAGATGGGGATGATTTTTTTTTTCTGGCTGATACCTTCGTGTGGGGTATCGTTGAATAGGTATTTTAAAATGAAGGACGGTTTGCTAAGAAACTTTTTCGATTTCATGTTCTGTTTGAAAGATATTCAAGTTATAAAAAAAAAATGAGCGTCCCCCCCCCTCTAAAATCTGAACTACTAGCTTTAAAATTCTGAAAAAAATCAGAGGTATGCTTTCAACCATGAACTTTCCAGGAAAACTATAGCGGTTAAGATAAAATTATTAGTTTCGGTAAAATCAGCAAAATAAGAATACCTAAAGCTAACCTAGCCTATAGTTTATTAATGCATAACTAGATGGCGCTAGTAGTAAAATTAGATCGCGCAAGCGAATTGTTCATGGTTGTATTGTTTACGAGTTATAGCTATCACAAATAAATCACCATATTACAGTGTTACTTAGCTCATAATTTCTAACTTAAGTTTTTTTATTATAATTTGATATAGCATGGTCAAGGCTACTTGTGTGAATGATCCGGATATATTTATTTTAATTTGCGGAGAATATTATGCTCAAAGAATTCCGTTTCAATGTGACAACGTTCATAATTTAGGCTTACAAAAATTACTTTGGATACTCCCTGGAAATTAACGACAAGCCTTGGATTCCCCAAAAGTTATGCAAAACGTGTGTTGAGTATCTACGTTTGTGGACAAATTAGAAAATAAATAGATTTTGGTACGAAACCGCTATAATGTGGAAAGGACTCGAGAACCATCACGATGACTGTTATTTTTGCTTAGTGTAAACATAAAACTATTGTTTTGATTTTATTAAAAATTAAGTATGCGGAACATAACTGGCTCATAATGTGTTCATTTAAAAATGGTAAACTTTGTTTTAGGCCAATGGTGGTTATTTTTTTTTTTTGTAAAGTAAGAATTATTTGGACTTTTCTCAACACGTCCAAAAACTAATGCGTCACTTTCAAAGGCTCGAATGTGACATAACCATCAAGTTACACTCTCTCCACGACCACCTAGACTATATTCATGACAATCTTGGGGTACTAAGTGAAGAATTGGGCAAGCAATTCCACCCGAACTTTTGTTCGATGAAGTAACGCTATCAAGGCTTCTGGAACGCACATATGATGGCTGAATATTGTTAGAGCATTTAGAATAGCCCTTAGAATAAGAATAGCATTTAGAATAGCTCTGCCTTCAGTTTCAGCAAGAAAATCAAATAACATAAAGAGTTTTTCAACTTAAACTTAAATTAATTAGGATCATCTCCACATTACATTACATTTAATACATACAAGCTAACATAGACACAGTACGTACTGTATTGATACTACGGAGGAACACTGATCCCTGAAATACAAGTCTTTGACTTAGTTCAGGGATCAGAACATTCCATACGTGAACTTGTCTTAGCAATCTCTGTAATATAATTAAGTCAAATTTAAACTGTTATTATAGTACTAAGTATATTTAAGATACGAAGTAACTATTTCCATCTAAATACTTTTGTAATAGATATAAGAACCATTTTAGATTAAGAACCATTGTAGATTGGAAATAAATAAATTTATTTATTTATTTATTTATTATTTATTTATAGCGTTTTATTACGAAAACAACATAATATGTGTCATATCTTTTTAACTAGAGCTGATACAGAAATTTCAGTCACAAATTTGAAATCGTCGTCAAAAATCATCCAAAATGCTGTTGTGCAGTGTATTCAATCTACTAGAACTACGGAACCCTACATTGTGCGTGGCCCGACTCGCGCTTGGCCTATTTATTTTATAACTTTATTTAGTTAGTAGCAAGATTTTTCTAAGTAGGTATTACTTTTTAGTAACTTAGTTAATGAAATTAACGATTTCTCACTGTAATAAACTGAAAATGAGGAAATAATCACTAAAATGAATAGGTAGAGTGCTTTTCACGAAAGGAGACCTTTTAGCGGGACGCCACTATCGCACATTTTAAAAGTTTAAATACCTTTAACATTTTAACGCCTCATAATTTCTCATATTTAATTTCTTAATCAAAAAGGTGTTTATTTTATGTAACAAATAAAAATGATTTAAAATATGAAGTCCAATAATAATAGAATAAAAAATTAGTTCCGCTAAATTCCGTGGGACCTCTTTCGTGAAAAGGACTAAGTAAGCGTACCTACGTAAATTAAAGTTGAATACTGGTTATTTTTGAAGATAGTGCACTGGCAACACTGTGCGCATCCATGGTGAGAATGGATTTCATTTTGCCGCGCTTTTGGAAAGCGGAAGAAATTTTTTGTGTTCTTGGATAATAATTTTGCAATAAGTGCTAAACGCGTATTAATAGTGGGTTTAATAAACGTTGAGTGTTTGTGAATGTGATTTACTGTCGAAGAATGGAAAAAAGTTCAACAGTCTGCTATTTTCAAGAATCGTCACAAAATGAATCGATGTGATTCGATAAACGCCCACTCTTTATCGAATAAACAATGAACTTAAAATTATAAAGATTTCGACTGAAGGACTTGTATCCATGGTCAGAATAAATTAATAAATAATAATAAACCATGGTGAGAATGGATTTCATTTTGCCGCGCTTTTGGAAAGCGGAAGAAATTTTTTGTGTTCTTGGATAATAATTTTGCAATAAGTGCTAAACGCGTATTAATAGTGGGTTTAATAAACGTTGAGTGTTTGTGAATGTGATTTACTGTCGAAGAATGGAAAAAAGTTCAACAGTCTGCTATTTTCAAGAATCGTCACAAAATGAATCGATGTGATTCGATAAACCCCCACTCTTTATCGAATTTTGGAGAGAATATCCTCCAATAAACAATGAACTAAAATTATAATAAAGTTTTCGACTGAAGGACTTGTATCCATGGTCAGAATAAATTATTAAAAAAAAAAAAAAAAACCATGGGTGAGAATGATTCATTTTGCCGCGCTTTTGGAAAGCGGATGAAATTTTTTATGTTCTTGGATAATAATTTTGCAATAAGTGCTAAACGCGTATTAATAGTGGGTTTAATAAACGTTGAGTGTTTGTGAATGTGATTTACTGTCGAAGAATGGAAAAAAGTTCAACAGTCTGCTATTTTCAAGAATCGTCACAAAATGAATCGATGTGATTCGATCAGGGGGAGGGCATCGGCGGATTTTTTGTATATCAACACTGGTTGTATTTGCTACCCCACTCGTAGCGCCACGTGACGCGCCGTTTAGTAGCGGCCAGTTTAAGGAACTACGCGGGCCTCACGGAATATTCTCTTTAACAAAAAAATCACAACTTCTTATTTTTTTATAAAACTGTTTACTGTATTATTATATAATAAAGTATACATATAAAATATCTAAATTTATTAAATCGATTTTAAAATCCCCAGAAATGTAAAATAATCCTCAAAATTATGATTATTTTTTTGTTCTAGCGAGGGATCAAGTTATACTGGTCAGGCAAATTGCCTCTCTTTCTAATAAAGCGTATTCTCCAAATAGCTATCCTTGTCTACTGACTCGTATTTAGCCAGTGTTGTGAATATTTTGACGATTGAATCGATGCATGATAATCGATTAGAGGACAAATGCATACCACATCTTCGACCAGGTCTAATTGCATGCTATCTTTAGGTACAACTAGCGCATAATATGTTCTGTAGGCCCATGTCCTAGCTTCATTTATTCCTATCCAGTTTTACCCATTGAAAAGTACCTACTGTTACCTATTGTCAAGAGCCTAGAGAGGCTTATAGAGCCTAAGCTACCTATTATACCAAATTTGATTAGTTCAGCTGTAAATATGTTAAAAATAGCTAATGTGTAATGTGTATGTTTGTTAGAAAATATTCCAAAATAACGTTGCAAGAAATGAGTTTTAAGGGGTTTGCCCACTATACCGTACCATATGCCCGTTTGCATTTCTTCTTTCTCTCGTATTTTGCCCGTGTTCAAAACAGAATCTAATCACGAGAATGCAGTACCATTTTCATTTTTGCATGCCTATCAATATAATATGTTGCTTACATGTTCAAGCATCTTTACGTGTTAACCTTTTTCGTTGAACTGGCAACAGATGAACTTTGATGAGTTTTCTTTATTAATAACGGAAACAAGTTTATCATTCGTGGCTATAAACCCGTACACTCACTGCATTCTGGTCCCTACACGCAGTTGTTTGACAACATTGCATGCCATGCATAGACCTGTCAGTATCAGCAACATATTCTCAGCGATATTTATTGTTAACGCTCCGTGCAAGGCTCGCAACGATTTTCTCTTCCTTTTCAATGCATACAATACTGCCGTGGTATATATATAATGCGGTTATCTACCTAAACCTAATTTTGAGCTATGAGCAATAATGGCATGGGCCAGATGTTCATATTTGTAAATAAACGGCATAAACTCAGTTGTATTTATTTCGGCTTTGTGCCGACCGGTTCGATCCTGTACGAGGATCTTCTTTAAGGAGTAGCTGCAGTCGGCACGAAACCAAAGTAAATAATGAGTTTATGCATAAAAAAAATAGTGAGTTTATGCCGTTTATTTACAAAGGTGAATTTAAATATTCACGAATCGTTTAGTGTAAAAAGGGTCCGATGCTATTTTTCGGTTTGGCATGTTCCTAAGACAATTATTATTATTGTATGATACGGTATAATGGACAGTCACCTTGAAGTCCATGTCATTTATAAGTTGACAACTAGAGCAGATGATTTTTTATAGAGGTTATTCTCATAAAATTTTATCATGGCAGTAACGTCACAATTTATTTTTTAACCCCCCACGCAAAAATACGGGGTGTTATAAGTATGACATGTCTGTCTGTCTCTGTATTACGGATTTTTTTAGATTGTTTTTTTTAGGTAGAAATAGTCTAGTGTTCTTAGCCACCATGAAATGGTGATTACATTTTTTTCCACAACTCCCTCAACATGGGAATTAAACGAAAAGGTTTGATTAGTAGAAAACTACAAACTATAAAAAACAGATTTTAATAAACTAACATCTGAAAAACTAAAAGATGGTTGCAACCACAAAATTACATATTTTGAATGCGTTGGGGGAATTTTTAATTTAATTCACTTGTGTTGTAAACATTGGGTAGTTCCCGTGTTCCCCACTATTCGTCCCACTAGTGGGGCAGGTGGAACTGTCAAATATTTTTTGCTTCTCACGCGCCCCACTGATTGCGTTTTAGTGTGGCGGGTGATATTATTAAAAAAAGTACACTTCACGCGCCCCATCAGGGCGCTGTAACTCATGCAAAAATATAATTAATTGGGCACGACTAAATGATGAATGGTGTTATTAATGCAAATATTTTGCGAAGAACTAAGAGATCAGAAATTATAAGGAACTATGTACTAAATAGTACATGGGAACTTCTAAATAGAAGACAAACAACACATAAGAAAATCATCCCATCTGATAATATATTTTTAAAATCTCGTATTGCGGTTATTTGAGTCGCACTTTCCTGATTAATTCGAACTTTTATGTACCTTTGTGTAATTTATATGAATGGGTTAACATGTGTTTTTTTCATTAATAGACGCAGGTACAGGCAAAGCAGTACAAGTCAACGAATACTCGTATGTACGACTTCATTTCAATTATGATCTCCTGGTACCTTTTTCTTGTTATCTACCTTGCAAATATGTGAAAGTGATAGAAGAAATGAAGGGTCTTGAGGAAATCTTCATTTCAAATGACAGCTATCAAAATTAAAATATCAATATCTCGAAAAGTTCTCGTAGTCTTAGGCTGATGGTGTCTTGGAAGAACCTGCCCCACCAAAACGCGATCCGTGGGGTGCGTGAGACACAAAAATTATTTGACAGTTTCACCTGCCCCACCAGTGGGGCGGATAGTGGGGCACGCGGGAACTACCCTAAAAATTTGATTTCAACGAAATTTTAACATAAATAAAAAGTAAAGTAAGTAGGTATTTTAGGATGTATCAAAAAAATATGACACGTGAAGTTGCGTAAAGTTACCGTCATTTTTCGTGACAAAAGATCATCTCGTATTTTGGTATATAAAACCTATGGCGAATGCGAGTCAGACTTGCGCACAAAAAGCAACGTATCATTCATTATCTATACAACAGAGAGACACTTTTATAATATTATGTCTATTATTTATAATATTTACAATATTATCATATAACCTCTTGTTTAGTCGCATCACGCGGTGCTGCGAGTAGGTTAGTGAAAACTGAAAACCTACAGTATTGATATACAAATATAAAATTTGCTAAAATATAAAAATGCTCCGCTGCTATTCCCCTGTTTTTTTTTTCAATCGAGATACCTACAAATTTAATATTTTCTTTTTTATGAGCGGATGAGAATATACCATCCACATCATGAAAACGTCATTTTTTGTTATAGACTAAAATAAGTTCCGAACAAGAAATGAAAACTCTTTTTAAAAGTTATTCACCAAAAACATAAAAACCTGACCTCTTTTTAACCCCGAAGCAAAAACGACGGGGTGTTATAAGTTTGACGTGTCTGTCTGTCTGTCTGTGGCATCGTTGCTCATGTACTTTGTCTTACTTCTGGGTCCCGTACAGATGAACGGATTTTGATCTTGTTTTTTTGTTTGAAAGTAGAGTCGAAAGGTAGTCGAGAGTTTTCTTAGCCGTGTTTGGTGGAAATCGATCTAAGATGGCCGCCGCTACAATTTGGCGGATTATTTTTTTTCTTCACAACCTCGTCAAATGTAAGGGTATGAAATGAAAGGACTTGACTAGTAATATATATGCATTACATTTAATACATTTAAAATCCAAGATGGCCGCCGCTAAAAAATAGCTGATTAATTATTTTCTCTATAATCCCGTCAATGTGGGCATCAAATTAAAGTTGAAAGGGCTTGACTAGTAGTAGTATGTAGTATACTAGTAGTTCGCCTCGAACTGTGACCTCGCAGCCCAATTTCCGTGGTAAACCTTAGACTTTAGGTCTCGACTAAATATATCCTAATACAAGAACTTTAACATTAATATTAAAACTCAAAATATAAAAATTCTGAGAAATTAAAACTCAATAAACCTACGTACCGAGATTTTTTGAATATAATCCTTTTTTTAGAGTTTCGTTCCTCTGAAGGAAAAAACGAAACCCTAATAAATAGGATCACTTGGTCATCCGTATGCCTGTCAAGACCAATTAATACTCTACATCCCGTAGAATTGTATATTTTTACCATAATACACAGGTCTATAGCCGCTTGGTGCCCGTTAAATTAAACTTCTGAGTTAACGTAGAAAAAAATACACCCGTTTATCCTTCAAAAACGTACCTAAATTTTTTTGACCCTCTGAATAAATCAACATTCATAGGGAACTTGCCGTTACCATATATTTATGAAATTTGGCAGACTATAAGTACACGGCCCGCGATGCATTATGGTGTGCTCGTGCACCTTTATTGTTGAATGTGCCGGCACAAACAATTACTTTAGGTTTTAAAAAGTTATGCAGACTACTCAAATAACCTTACTGCCACCGAGAGCTCTCTCAACTCTAAGAGTTCGCTTTGCTCGGTCGATGATATTTGTATGTATTCATATAAATTATGTATTTAAATTATATTTTAACATAAAACGATTCAGCGAGTTTTTTTATTCTATCACCACTTCCACAGACATTGTTACCTGCTTATTATTGTTTATGGTCTCCACTTTCGTGTTTTGCCAGTGGCCGTAGCATGCCACACAGAATCCCGGCCAAACTTCAAGAGTAGAACTGTCATCCCATACATTCACAAAACTACAATGTATGGTATGACAGTTCTACGCTTGACATTTCAGCGGGATCTCGTTTGGCATGCTACGACCACTGTAAAATATTATTTTACTTGACAGCGAGTTATAGTCCGGTACATTGTGTTCGGGATAATTTATACAAAATTTTAGGCAATGTGACGTAGTTATGTCGTCATAATTATATTATATTATAATTATGCCTATACTACTAAGTCCAACTTTGGTTGCTTGCCATTAGCGATGGGCATAAAATAACGCTATTAATAAGGTTTTTTTTTAAATAACTATTTTACTTTATTTTCATACTACTTAAATATCTTTATTGAGAAAAACAAACTAACAATTAAATATAAAAATTATATATACTTAAATTAAATATAACATTATATTTTATCGATCGAGCGAAATGAGGTTTATAAAAAGATTAAAAAAACAGCACAAAACGTGTACTTACCTACATGTATGTGACATCTATTTCAATAGCAAACTTTAGGCGGCCGGACTATAATTGACGCAATTATTGGTATTACGCAATGTACTAAAAAATTATATGAAAATAATTAAAAATAAGAAATATTGAAAATATGATAAATTGCTTGAAATTCTCGAATTATTGGACTTTATCGCTATTAATTCTTTAACTTTATCAACTTGCTTGCTCTTTTTTGCCTGTAGGATCTTTCTCAAACTTAATGTACCTAACAAATTGTGCAAAACATTATAATTTAAACATCTTCATAACTCTACAACCCTTGGATCGATTTGGCTCATTTTCGAACATGAGAATTCTTTTAGCTTATACTACCTGATCGCAAAGTTTCATTAAGATTGGAACTTTGGTAACGTTGAAATTAAGCATTTTCTAAAACTCTAGAACCCTTCGACCGATTTGGCTCATGTTCGAACTTAAAAATTCTATGGATTTATATTACGCGTTTGCAAAGTTTCATGCAGATTGGACCATTGGTTTTCCAGTTATCGCGTAACAAACATACATACAAACATACACTTTGGCTAATATATTTGTGTCGCTTATAAAAAATGTGTATATGTTAGAAAAAAAATTATCAGCGCTCCAGTTTTGAAATAATCGTCAGACCTATCGTAAAGACTTTAAGTCACCTATATCTCTGCAACCCTGTAACCTATTTCGCTAATTTTTTCACTACAATTATCCAATTAACCTTCTTAACTTGTGTGTAAAATTTCATTTAATTTGGATTAACCGTTTTCAAGTAAACGTCAACCAAACTTAAGCACCAGAGGTCAAGCGTTAAACTGGTCCAAACGCAGGCATTTCGCGGCTTTCGACTCTAAGACCTCGCTTCGCTCGGTCGATAATATTATTATGATAAATTTAAAATCAAAGATGGCCACCATCCACAAAATAGGTAATTTGGAAAGCGTTGCGTAGAGGGCATTTTTGAAGTGAAAACTTCTTTAGCGGCGCTGAGCACTTTTTTTTGTATGGGTAAAAACTTTAAAACTTGCGTCAGGGTCACGTGATGCTGATCGAAAAAGCGTAAGATCGAGGGGAAGGGAGAGGAACTAGTATCTCCCACTCTTTCTACCGTGCCTGAGTGTGCTGCTCTGTTGATGGTGTAAAAGTCGTCGAAATTATGGATGGAAGTTGATTTTTCTGAGAGATAAAATTTAATGTAATATATAAATAACGATATAATATTATAAATAACAACATATTAATTGTCATATTTGTGTACGATAGCGCAATAAATAAACATTGTATTCTACCTCATAAATGATAGTACTTTTATACTTATAATTAAACACAACGTTAATATTGAAGTTTTCACTTCTGCCGGCACTCCCGGAGTGCTACCTTTTTGAAGTGAAAACTTCTTTAGCGGCGCTGAGCACTTTTTTGTATGGGTAAAAACTTTAAAACTCGCGTCAGGGTCACGTGATGCTGATCGAAAAAGCGTAAGATCGAGGGGAAGGGAGAGGAACTAGTATCTCCCACTCTTTCTACCGTGCCTGAGTGTGCTGCTCTGTTGATGGTGTAAAAGTCGTCGAAATTATGGATGGAAGTTGATTTTTCTGAGAGATAAAATTTAATGTAATATATAAATAACGATATAATATTATAAATAACAACATATAAATTGTCATATGTGTGTACGATAGCGCAATAAATAAACATTGTATTCTACCTCATAAATGATAGTACTTTTATACTTATAATTAAACACAACGTTAATATTGAAGTTTTCACTTCTGCCGGCACTCCCGGAGTGCTACCTTTTTTTTTTTATTTACTCGTAATTCACAAGCTTTTTTTACATTCGCCTGTCCCGTTGTCTATAATCAATTCTTGCAAGTATCTACTTCCCAGTTTTCAATTTAGCTTAAACTTTGCATGCATGAGTATAAATCGGATGTCTTTAAGAATCTAAATTTATATATGGAAAGAGTGACTGACTTATTGACTGACTGATCTATCAACGCACAGCCTAAACCGATGGACGGATTGGGTTGAAATTTGGAATATTAATAGGGTTAATGACGTAGACCTCCACTAAGAAAGGATTTTGCCAAGCGGGCAAAGCCGCGAGCATAAGCTAGTATTTTATATTTGACTTGTTTAAAACTAAAACGCTATTTTTGCTATAAGATGAAATCGGAACTAACAATGTCTTTGGAAAGCAAAAGTCTTCCTTTATGATTTCCGACATTAACACCATTTAAAACAAAAGATCAGATTTGCAACCGTGCGTATGTTTTGCCTCTTAGTCAAAAATATTATATTATCGCTTTGTAATCGATTATTTGGCATAATCGAGTTTTAAATTGAAACTTTTTCGTTGCCCATCACTAAAACCAGCGTAGCCAATAGAAAAAGTGGGCGGAGTCGTCAAATTGTGAAAAAAATTATTTCAAGGAAAACTTTGTCTATTGCCCCTCTATTGGATATGTCCTCGATGGATTCGATAAACGTCCACTCTTTATCGAATTTTGGAGGGAATATCCTCTCCAATAAACAATGAACTTAAAATTATAATAAAGATTTCGACTGAAGGACTTGTATCCATGGTCAGAATAAATTTATAAATAAAAAAGGTAAAAAAAATATTTTAAGTTAAACGGTTTTATTGTAAACATGTACTAAAAGCTAAAAAATAAAATCGTGAGGCACGTCAAATATCTACAATATCAGTGAAAATGTTCATAGATTTAAGATATTTGACGTGCCTCACGATTTTATTTTTTAGCTTTTAGTACATGTTTACAATAAAACCGTTTAACTTAAAATATTTTTTTTACCTTTTTAATTTTTAGGCTTTTTAGTACAATGTATTCTACTTGTCAAGCCCTTTTATTTGATACCCATATTGATGGGATTGAAAAACAAGTGAAATTTAAAAAATACTTTTTAAAAACAAGCTTTAATTATTGTTATCATCTTGCATCATAAAGTACTCGTCAAGACGAATCAAATGAGCCCAAACTCGATGGGGTTGCGTTGTTTTATGACAGAGTTCCTATGGCCACCTTCCCGCTCCATCATCAGATCAGCTCGATGTCATAAAAATATTGCATTGTCATCCGATTTACACACGCATGCAAATTTTCAGCTCAATTGGAAACCGGGAAGTGGGTCAAATTAAACTTGCAAGATTTGATTACAGACAGACAGACAGACAGACAGACAGACAGACAGACAGACAGACAGACAACAGACAGGTGAAAGTAATATAAAGCTTGTAAAAAAATGGTCATCCGCCATTTTGTAGCGGCGGCCATCTTGGATTTTAATTTTGTATAGTGCACTGTATTCTACTTATCAAGCCCTTTCATTGGATACCCATATTGATAGGATTAAAAAAAAAAAACGTTATCCGCCATTTTCTAGCGGCGGCCATCTTGGATGTACAATAATATTGAATGTACATAATTGTATTGTCACCCAAATCAAACGCGTATACCAAATTTCAGATCAATCGGTTGATAGGAAGAGGGTGAAATTTCAATTACTAAATTTGACCCAAGAAAACAAACGGAGTGAGCTAAATAAAACCGTTTAATAAAAAAAAAACCATGGTGAGAATAATTAAAAAAAAACTTTTAGCATTGAGTTATTTCCTCGCTGAGGGGGGATGAAAAATTATGTGTCACTCTCGAGTGCAAAAATTTTTGACCTTGTGCTCTTTTGATTCCCTCGCTGACGCTCAGGATTCTAATTATTAAATCACTCGCTACGCTCGTGATTTAATTTTAGAATCCTTTGCTTGCTCGGTCATACAAACTCTGAGCACGCGGTAAAAAAGCAACTTTGCACTCTTGTATAACAAATAACTATTATTTATGTTATGGGATTCATAAAAGTTGCCAAAATTTGCTTCTTTTCCTCTCCTAATATTTTAAAGTGATCAATCAGATTTAATTTGAAATATAAAAAACCGGTCAAGTACGAATAGGACTCGAGCACCGAGGGTTCCGTACAAACCCGTAGGTTTGTACGGAACCCTAAGGAAAAGTGGGTATAATATTATAATATACTGTAGGTTTTGATTCCCTTGCGAGTACTTGCGAGTTTGAAAATATGCGGCTAAAATTGCTGTCTCTTTTGATTGCGTCGACATAGATGTTTGATTTCTTTACAGCTTAAAGTTATTATAAAGCTGAGTATTTGATATAAGGGTTTAACACCGGAAGTGATCACAGACATGTCCGAGGCATCCTGGATATCAATTGCAAGCTTGAACGCGTTCGATTGATGAAGTCCGCGCTCCGACCTCATGTGCTTCAAACTGTTGCTGGATCCGAAGCATTCCAGATCAAACTGGAGAACCGATTTGCAGCCTTGGAAACTACAATTGACGATGACGTAGATCAGGACCTCAACAGAGTGGTGGAAATCTTGCGGGAAGAAGGCGCTAAATTGAGCGAGAAAAAACACACAGGCAGTAAGTCCAAGCTTTCTCAGGAATCCTTGCAGCTGATGAAGGAGAGACGGGAAGACCCACCTTCATCTTCGTCGGAGAGACGAGCTCTCAACAAAACAATCTCCAAGGCAGTAAGACGTGACCTCCGGAGCTCCAATACACGCGCCATACAGGAAGCGATCGAGCAGAACCGGGGGACAAAGGTCTTTGTGCAAAAATTGGGGAGGAGCCATCTGACGAAGTTGACTACATCAGGTGGAAACGTCATCACCTCTCAGTCAGAGATTCTTGCAGAAGTGGAAGATTTTTATCGCCAGCTGTATGCCTCGCACGCGCCTCAGTCTGATACCCGCAATGATGATTCAAGAGCCACTCTAACACGTCACTATACCGAAGACCTCCCGGATATCAGCGTAGACGAGGTGGCGATGGCCCTTGGACAGCTTAAAAATGGAAAAGCCCCTGGTGAGGATGGAATTACCTCGGAGCTCTTGAAGGCTGCAGGTGTACCTGTATTGAGAGAGCTCCAGCGAATATTCAATTCCGTACTCTTCACAGGGAGAACTCCAAAGGCGTGGAGCAAAAGCGTAGTAGTGATGTTTTTCAAAAAAGGAGACAAAACTCTTTTGAAAAACTACAGACCTATTTCGCTTTTGAGCCACGTCTATAAGCTTTTCTCAAGGGTTATCACAAATCGTCTCGCACGTAGATTCGACGAGTTCCAGCCACCGGAACAGGCCGGGTTCCGATCAGGTTATGGCACCATAGACCACATCCACACGGTGCGGCAGATTATACAGAAGACCGAAGAGTATAATCAGCCCCTGTGTCTAGCTTTTGTGGACTATGAGAAAGCCTTTGACTCCATCGAAACCTGGTCTGTTTTGGAGTCTCTGCAGCGATGTCAAGTCGATTGGCGATATATCCAAGTGCTGAAAAGTCTGTACGATGCCGCCACAATGACTGTGCAAGTCCAGAACCAGCAGACTAAACATATCCCTTTGAAACGAGGTGTGAGGCAAGGGGACGTTATTTCCCCCAAATTGTTCTCCAACGCTCTAGAGGATGTGTTTAAGACACTGGACTGGACGAGACATGGCATTAACATCAATGGCGAGTACATTTCTCACTTGAGATTTGCGGACGACATCGTCATCATGGCGGAAACGCTGCAAGACTTACAGCAAATGCTAACCAGCCTAGCTGACTCTTCCCAACGAGTCGGACTCCGGATGAACATAGACAAGACCAAAGTGATGTTCAATGATCGGGTCGTTCCGGAACCGATTCTCGTAAATGGACTGCCTCTCGAAGTTGTTCAGGAGTATGTATACCTTGGGCAAACAGTGCAGTTGGGTAAAAACAACTTTGAGAGGGAGGCCAATCGGAGGATTCAGTTGGGATGGGCTGCATTTGGTAAACTTCGTCGAATCTTTTCGTCACCCATACCGCAGTGTTTGAAGACTAAGGTCTTCAACCAATGCGTCCTACCTGTCATGACGTACGGCGCAGAAACGTGGACACTTACGGTGAGACTAGTCCATAAGTTTAAAGTTGCTCAGCGAGCTATGGAGCGGGCTATGCTCGGTGTCTCTCTGAAGGATCGCATCAGAAATGAGGTGATCCGACAGAGAACCAGAGTTACCGACATAGCAGAAAGGATTAGCAAACTGAAGTGGCAATGGGCTGGTCACATTTGCCGTAGAACCGATAACCGTTGGGGTAGACGAGTTCTCGAGTGGAGACCACGTCTCGGTAAACGTAGTGTAGGGCGCCCATGGGCGAGATGGGGCGATGATATTCGGAGGGTCGCTGGGGGTGGGTGGAGAAGAAAAACGGAGGACCGAGTTGAGTGGCGTGCCATGGGGGAGGCCTATGTCCAGCAGTGGACGAACATAGGCTGATGATGATGATGATGATGATTTGATATGAATTTCAATGTAATACCTGTACCTACGCGTTCTTGAGGAAAGGGGTAGTAAATACAAAATTATTACAAATATTTTTTATATGATGTAACTAAAAATTTACAGTTTTCGCAATTTTTCCTGTGCTTATGATCTAAGACGTTGCTGGGTACCAAGTGACATGCTCAGTCAGAGGGATAGCTTGATTTTCTGATGCTTTTTCTTTGTATTCAACGTTTCTATTTTCAAAGAAAACAACGTCTCTTCCTTTAAACAGCTTTCCTGTCGCTGGATCCACTAGGCGGTAGCCTTTTGTATCCTCACAATATCCAACGAGAACAAGTGGTTTACTCTTGCTGTCCCATTTTTTTCGTTTTTGATCTGGCACGTGAAGATAAGCCTTACACCCAAAAACTCTGATATGGCTCAGGTCTACTCTCTTTCCTGTCCAGGCTTCTTCAGGTGTCTTATTCTTCACAGCAATTGTTGGTGAACGATTTTTCAAATACACCGCTGTAGTCACTGATTCAGCCCACAATTTCTTGCTCAAGCCAGATTCCTCTAACATAGTTCTAGCTTTCTCGGTGATGGTTCTATTTGCTCGCTCCGCGACCCCGTTCTGTTCGGGTGTGTACTCTACCGTCAGTTGGTGACAGATACCCCTCGCTTTGCAAAACGCATCCATTCGCTTGTTAACGAATTCTGACCCATTATCAGACCGAATTATTTTTAATTTGTGGCCCGTTTGGCGCTCTGCCATCTCCAAAAATTCGGTGAATTTTTCGAAAACTTCCGATTTTGTTTTCAAAAAATACACAAAAGTTTTCCTTGTAAGATCATCTATGAAAGTAAGAAAATATCGAAGTCCTCCGTACGAGCTCTCACTCATAGGTCCACAGACGTCACTGTGAACTAGCCCTAAAATCTCAGTTGCTCTGGTGGCACCAGTTTTGTTGAATGGTCTCTTGTTTTGTTTCCCCATAACACATGCTTCACACTCTAGTTTTAAAGTATTATTAGGAAAACTCACCCCGTGTGCCATCTTGTCCTTTAGTAATATAAGGTTGCGTACCCCTAGGTGTCCCATGCGCCGATGCCACAAGATCTGCTCATCAGCTGTTGCAGTTAACACAACATCCTGTGAAGAGTATTGTATTTTATAAACTCCATTATCTACAATACCTGCAGACTGACCTCACCGGTAACCTTACATTCATTAGCTTTCATGATCTTAAAACCAGTTTTATCAAACACAACAATTAGGTTTCTACTCACAATTGTGCTCACACTCAAAAGACTGGCTGCCAATTTAGGTACATACAAAACATCTCTTATTGTCATACCTTGTTTCCCATCGACTACATTACCAACTCCTTCAGCATACACTCGATCTCCATTTGCACAAGTCACCTCCATCTTCTTATCTAAGATTTTATAGTCCACTAGCCACTCTTTCCTATTTGTCATATGGTTCGATGCACCAGAATCAAGAATCCAGGCTTCTTGGCTTCCTGACGTGGCCATTCCAAGTGACGACGTAGAATCCTTCTTCAGGGTAGGTTTATGTCTTATGTGGACAATCTTTTGCCTTATGAGGCCCATCGCATATAAAGCATTTTATCGGACGAGATTTGTTCGTACTTTTCTGCGATCTCGTATCTCTCTGATATAATTTGTTGTTAGCTTTAAGTGCATTTGTCGCAGTGCTTGATTCTCCTTGGTAGGTTTCTTCCATTTGAAACAGTTTGTTTTTCACGTAGTCTGTAGTCAATATAGTGTTTAAATTCTCCATTGCTAACTTCATGGGTTCGAATCTCTCCGTCAATCCCTGTAGCATTAATGTTGCAAGTAATTCATCGTCTATCTCCTTTCCAAGATCACGAAGCTGCTGTGCTATCGTCATCATAGCCGTCACGTAGTCTCTCATAGTGGAAAATTGCTCTAGTTTTGTATTTATCAGTTTTGACAGCAATCTACACCGATTATTCAACCCTTTGTCTTCGAAGGCAGCCTTGAGTGCATCCCATGCCTCCTTGGCTGATTTTGAATTAAGAACGTGTATCAGACAATGACTCTTTACCATAAGACATAATATTTTCGCTCTTGCCTTTTGGTCTCTCTTGCAACCTAGCAGATCACTCGCTGCTGGTGTGGATATTGTATACTCCCACAAATCCTCGTGACTCAGATATAATTCCATCATGAACTTCCATGTATTATAATCTGCATTACCATCAAGTTTCTCCATCGACGGTAAACTGTTAGCTCCTACTGTGCTAACAACCTTATCTTGTCCGCAACTCTCCATGATTCGGCTAATTCTTCGTATGCTGGCTGCCCATAACCTCTTGGTGTGTCCCAGTCCTAACTCATTGGACTAAGTCAATAGCAGAGTAAGTTTGTTCCTGCGTAGCTTCAACGAAAAGAAAAACATGAATCTGTATAATAGATAGCTATATTATTATACTTTTGAACAAGATATAGAAGAAAACAAATAAATAATACATAAAATAATGTTCACTGCAACATAGAATTTTTTTGAGAGTGACACACTCTTCGTCACTTGTTTTTTCATAAAAAATAAAACTGACACCCATGTATGTAATGAGATCACAAATTTTGCACACATTTCATGGTGAAGATCAAAAATTTTTCTTGGCGCTCGCAGCTATCTGCTCGCGCACTTATTATTAAGGATATTTGAATTTTCTAACTGTTCAGAGCGAGCTAAACACACAATTTTCGAAGTAAGTAAAAATTATAATATTTTTTCCTGTCTACACCTTGCCCCCCCCCCACAAAAAAAATCTGGATCCCCCCTTGCGCATTTCTTTTTTTTTATGCAGAATCTTCGCCCTTATTTTAAAGAAGCTAGAAATAATAGATGTCAATTAATTTTGATTTGAACCGAAAGTGTTTCCTGGATCAAAAGGTTAAAAGATTTTTCCTTGAAGACTCAAATTCTTCCGATTGTGTGGTTTTCCACAAATCTTCTGGTGTGACATTGGCAAGTGTTTTCTAACTGTATACCATGAAAAAAAAAGTTGACAGTGAATCGGTGAATGACATCTGACATATTATAATCGATGTAAGTTGTCAAAACCATAATGACAGTTAATCATCTTGAATATCTGTATGTTTTTTTGTGAGCAAAGTTTTTTTAAATTAATTATAATTTTTATTAATAACGATCGTTTAATTATGTACCATCTGTGATACGTATAAAATTATTGAACAGAATACATCCGAAGAAGTGTTCTGATTTGTTTCCAAACTATTATAGTAAACGGATTATTTATTTTCCTAGATAACGATGAGCATAATAAAAACAAATCCCCGAAAGGGAGATCGCCGGCCTCCAATACGAGTCCCTGAAGTGGAATGAAGTAAAGTGTCGGATCCGGCGGCACGACACCCGAGACTGGAGTTTTTATTCTAAGCTCGCGTACAGATTTCGTTTTAGGTCAGTTTGTAGGTTGTACGCCCGTAGGTCGCGGGGAATAAAAACCGCGCGACCTCTTCGTCGGTACAAGTCGAGGGCGGACGCGCCAACGGTCGGCTCGCTCGTACAATACACGGTCACGGCGGCCCGCGCTCCGACTCCACCGCGGCCCCTCTTCGGGCGGCATCTCGCGGGACACATTTTTTTTAAAAATTTTATATATAGCGGACAATAAGATGTTATGATTATAAAAGAAAACAATAATTAACAATAATTTATCATGGTCATTACTTTCACATTTAACCACACTTTCCTCGTGTCCTGTGTCCTCTGGCTCCGGGTCCGAGGAGGCGGGTCGGCCGAGTGTCGGGAGAGTTGACCCACCGGTCGGGTGATGCTGCCGGGTGTGTCCTGCAGCTTCTTAACGGTCTCTGGTTTCAGTTTATAAGACAAACCGATTCCTGGAGGACATAAACAGAACTAGCTCACAGTGAAAGCATCTGATAAATACAGCGACACGAGGACAGTACGACAGATGAATCAATCAGCGCTCACATGAGGTGAAGGGAAATCGAAGCGTAATTATTATACAATTCCACGAAATGAGGATTTACAACGCAAACCAGTATTTACTCAATTTCACAGCTAGGTTTCGTTTAATGTAACCTACACGATATATATGAAAAAATATACTGCGTAAGTGCGCCGCGTTTTATACGCGCCGCGCCAAATGTGACGAGTTGAGGTGTTAAAAATGTAACATGTAATTTTACATCATCATAACGTTCATCGACATCTTTCAGCGGGGCCGGGGGCCACGTGACGGTCACCGGAGGAGGCCGCACGCCCTTGAGGCGGCGCGGGCCACTCGGGCCGCCATGTGGGACTCGTCCGCGTTCCTCGGCGTGCTCACGCCCAAGTTCTACGTGGCGCTCACCGGCACCTCCTCGCTCGTCTCCGGCCTCATCCTCGTGTTCGAGTGGTGGTACTTCCGCAAGTACGGCACCTCCTTCATCGAGCAGGTCGGTCGCGGCCCCACGCCGGAGCTCGCCTCCCTCCCTCCCTCTCTCTCTCTCTCTCTCGCTCTCTCCCGGCACGACGCTCGCAGGTGTCCGCCGCGCACCTCGGCGGGTGGCTGGGCGCGCGGCGCGGCGGCGAGGCTCCCGCGCGCGCCGAGCCCGAGCCCGGCGACTGCGTCGTCGGCCGCAACCCGCTCGCGCTGCTGCGCGGCGCCGAGTACGCGCGCCTCTGGACCACCGCGCGCCGCGCGCCGCTCACTTACTACGACATGAACCTGTCCGCGCAGGAGCACCAGGCGTGGTTCGGCGCCGTCGGCGAGGTGAGCGCGGGCCCCCGCCCGCCCCGGCCCGGGCCCGCGCCGCCTCGCTCACGTCGTCTCCCGCCGCCCGCAGGGCCCCGCCGAGGAGGCGCTCGGGCGCGCGTGGCGCGAGCGCGAGCCGCGGGCGCGCGTCGCCGCCGCGCGCGAGGCGCTGCGCCACGCGCCCGCCTGCGCCGCCGCGCTGCTGCTGCTCGCCGAGGAGGACGCGCCGACCGTCGCGGAGGCGGAGCGCGTGCTGCGCACCGCGTGGCGCGCGGCCGAGGGCGGGCTGCGCGCCGGCGGCGGCGCGCGCGACGCGGCCGTGCTCGCGCACGTGAAGCGCCGCACGGCGATGTGCCTGCGCCGCCTCGGCCGCGTGCGCGACGCGGTGCGCCTGTTCCGCGAGCTCGCGCGCGACACTCCGCCCGCGCTCGCCGCGCTCGACCCCGCCGAGAACCTGCTCGAGGCGCTCCTCGAGCAGCGCGCGTACGCGGACGCGGCGGCGCTGCTCGCGCGGCGGCCGGAGCGCTCCACGAGCGCGCTGTACACGGCGGCGCTGCTGCGCGCGCGCGCGGCGGCGGCGCCCGGCGCGGCGGCGGAGGCGGGCGCGGAGGCGGCGGAGGCGCTGCGGCGCGCGCTCGAGTACAACCCGCACGCGGCCGAGTTCCTGCTGGAGCGCGCGCCGCTCGCGCTGCCGCCGGAGCACGTGGCGCGGCGCGGCCGCAGCGAGGGGCTCGCGTACGCGTTCGGCCACGTGCGGCACTGGCGCGCGGCGGAGGGCGCGCTGGCGGCGCTGGGCGCGGCGGCGCGGGGCCGGGGGCGCG
This sequence comes from Hemithea aestivaria, assembly GCA_947507615.1. Taxonomy (NCBI): domain Eukaryota; kingdom Metazoa; phylum Arthropoda; class Insecta; order Lepidoptera; family Geometridae; genus Hemithea; species Hemithea aestivaria. The sequence continues at coordinate 16,767 of CANNRZ010000030.1, read as the reverse complement.
CGGCGGTGGCGCGGGCGGACGCGGAGCTGCTGGCGGAGGGGCGCGGGGCGGGCGCGGCGCTGCTGCCGCTGGGCGCGGCGCTGTGCGCGGGCGCGGCGCTGGCGGCGCTGGCGGCGCGGCGCTGGCCGGGGGCGGCGCGCGCGGCGCTGCGGGCGCTGCGGCCGCCGCTCGCCGCCGACCCGCCGACCGAACTCGAATAAACGCGCTTCCGTCTCACCGGTGTCGTTTTATTTTCCCGCCCGTTTGAGTCTTTCGAGTCGACGCGTTCCGAGATCGTTCCTCGACCGTCGCACGTCACCGCACGAGTCGGAGGCGTACGGTATCTACCCGTTCGTCAAAAATCGAAAGCAGAAAAACTTACTTAAAAGCTTCGTTCGAACCGGTCAGGAGATAAACATACTAAAACTCCCCACCTCTCCGAGATGAACCCGAGGCCCGAATACGATCCTTCCGAGGCCCGAATTTAACCCCCGACGCAAAAACGACGGAGTGTTATAAGTTTGACGTGTCTGTCTGTGTGTGTGTCTGTGGCATCGTAGCTCCCGAACGGATGAACGGATTTTGATTTAGTTTTTTTTTGTTTGAAAGTAGAGTTAGTCGAGAGGGTTCTTAACTATGTTTGGTGGAAATCTACTAGTAAACTCCTCGAGTTTGGGCTCATTAGATTCGAAACGGTGAGCCCTTTTCATACCCAAGAAACATACACAGGTAGCAATATTCCCGTTCCTATAGGAATTTTGGGAGTTTGGTAGTCAAACTACCTTTATACCAAATTTCAGCCTATTCAGCGTTACGTCCCGTTCCCGTGGGAATTTTGGTTCGAAAACTTTGTTGTCGGTAGCAGGCAGGTATCCTTTCTCGGTAGCCAAATTACCTTTGCATTAAGTTTCAGTTTAATCGGGCACGCGATTATCATAAAAACCCGTTTTTAAGGAAGTCGGCACACGTAAATCGTATTTAAAGTGCGCGCCGTCCTGTAAAAGCTAGTAAGATATAGTTCGGGCGACATGTGTACCGGCCACCTGTGAGCAATGGGCGTCGGGCGCGCGCGGCCCGTGGGCGGGAGCCGGCAGCCGGCGACACCGGGGCCGGCGGCGGCAGTGTTGGCGCGCGCGTCGAGCCCGCCGCTCGTGTGAGGCTCGCGTCCCTCCGCCCGTGCGCGTTGTTTATCGCAACTTTACGCCGCCCGCTACACACGCTCGGTACGTCCACTCATCATTCGGCACGTGCGTGCTGACTCCTGTTACTGTTACACACTTGTGTACTACGCGACGTATCTCCACTCGCGACTGCTTTGTCAATGTTTACGTTGTAATATCTGTCTACGCGTGTGCAAAATTTCTACCCGATCCGTTCAGTGGTTTGAGCTGTGCGTCAATGGATCAGTCAGTCAGTCACGCTTTCGTCTAGGTATACCTATTTATTACGGATGTTGATTGACTTTGTAATGTTATAATATACCAACCTAAAAGTAGGTATCTGTTCTTTCAACGTGCCTAATATTCTTAGGCTTCCATAGTAAACGAGGAAGCCTTATAGTTTCGCTATGTCTGCCCGTCCGTCCGTCTGACCGCGGCTTTGCGGAGAAACTATAAGTGTACGTAGGGTAAGAAAACGGTTGTAAAAATTATTTTAATTTTAGTACCTACCTCCCGGACACGTAAGATGGGATTTTTTTTTCTGGCTGATCCCATCATGTGGGACATCGTTGAATAGGTATTTCAAAATGAGGGATGGGTTGCTAAGAATTTTTTTCGATTAAGTGTTCCGTCTGAAGATATTCAAGTTTTTAACATTTTTGAGCGTCCTGCTGTACTGCCTATATCAGCAGGCAGGTACAGTGTACAGTGCTAGTGCTACTCAGAATTTAACAATTAGATATATTTTTTTTTTTATACGAGATAGGCCTACGTTTGACCACATCCCACCTGATGGAAAGTGAAAATGCGGTCGACGATGGATCACGTAAGATGCCTAGAAAGGTACCTATTCACTCGTGCCTTGAAGATACCCAAGTTGTACCGCTCGGGAAACACGGATGACGGCAAAGTGTTCCAAACGCGACCAGTTCTTATAAGAACGACGAAGCAAAACGCTTGGTGCGGGCAGTAGGTAACGCCACTAAGTAAGGATGCCGCTTTGCCGTCTGCCGCGACGTCCGTCGGTAGAATGGGCTTGGAGGAATTAGTTCGTGTAATTCCTGCGCACACTCTCCAAAATGAATCCTATAGAAGACCGATAACGAGGCGACCATTCTACGGTGTTCAAGGCTCTGCAGCCGAGATTCCGTGAGCTTTTGGTCATCTACGAGCTTTTTGGCACGTCTCTCAATCGACTCCAGTGTCTGAAGCTGGTATTTGGCAGTACCATCCCAAAGATGAGAACAGTACTCCATACACGACCGGACTTGTGCTTGGTACAGCGTTAGCAGCTGTCCCGGTGTGAAGTATTGCCTCACCTTTGCCAAAATACCCAGCTTCCTGGCAGCCAATTGAGCCTTAGATTCGATGTAACTCCCAAAATTAAGGTCAGACGTGAGAGTAACTCCTAGTAACTCAAGCTGGTTAGTTATCGGTAAAGAAACATTTTGGAAAGAAGGAGCTTCGTTGAATAGACTCCTTTTAGCGGTAAATAGACACGCCTGGGTTTTTGTAGCGTTAAACTTAACCAAATTAGCTACTCCCCAATCGGAAACAGCTTTTAAGGCCAAGCTCATACGCTCAACCATGGCCACTCTGCATGACTGGATTTCATCTCCGTTGGCTCTAGCGCTAGATGTATATCGCTCAACTACCGTGCTGTCGTCTGCATACCCAACAATACCTTTTTTTTTTTGGACCCAGGAAAAATGCGTTACGCATCATCACTCCACGCCGGGGGGCGTGGGGTGGTATGTGGGACTCCCCCGCCAAAGATGGGAGCGGCGGGGATACCCACTAAAAAACCTGGGGGTGTTCCTGCGGGACGCCATAATGCCGGGGCAACGGGTACGCCGAAGCACTCATCCGCAGCCATACCCAACAATACCTGGCTTAAGCAGGTCATTGATGTGCAGCAGGAAAAGTGTAGCAGAGAGAACTTACCCTTGAGGTACCCCAGCATTAATAGCTAATTGATCGGACGAGCTGCCGTCAACGACTACTCGAATCGATCGTTCCCTCAAGAAGTCTGAAATCCACGCGCATAAGCCAACGGGTAACCCGAACGATGGAAGCTTACCGACAAGGCTGTCTTGCCAGACCCTATCAAAGGCCTTCGAGATGTCAAGAGAAACAGCGATCGCTTCTCCGTGTTTCTCGATGGCCTCACTACAGATGTGGGTGACATACGCAAGAAGATCCCCAGTAGATCTGCCACGACGGAACTCGTATTGCCGATCACTGAGGAGATCATTCGCTTCAAGGTATGTCAGAAGCCTGTTGTTCAGAACACGCTCCATATACTTACAGAGTATGGATGTGACCGAGATTGGCCTGTAGTTGGATGGGTCAGTACGACTGCCTTTTTTGGGCACTGGTTGCACGTTGGCAAGCTTCCAAGAACTGGGCACTACACCAGTTTTGAGAGAGAGGCGAAATAGGCGTGTCAAGATTGGAGTGAGCTCAGGTGCACAAGTCCTCAACACTATCGCTGGTATTCCGTCCGGTCCACTAGCCTTATTCACGTCTATAGATGTGAGGCCGGTATATAACCAATCTTACCTATCGGTTAGTTACCAAAAAACCCATTTAATACCCAAAAACACCGTAAAACACCATTTAAAACCTTTGGAATTAAAAAACATTTTTTTGTAATTATAACTACATTTCTTGATTTTTTCGAGACGCAATAGGTGTCTTATGTCCATATTAGCTGCCCCCAGCGGTTTTACCCGCTGTTCTATATAATATTATAGTCTATGTGTTCTAAGCTATCTCTATACGAAATTTCAGCTCAATCAGTCCACCAAGAGCAGAGATTACCTAATGTATTTATAAAAACAAAGGAGTAATAAGTTTAAAAGCTCCTTCTTTGAAAAAAATAATATTATCATAAAGAAAATTATAAAACCCTTTAATAAAAACAATCTATTATTACTCCTACTCTTTCAGACAAATCAAATGAACCCAAACTCGTTTGAGCTGCGTCAGCAAGTGGCAAGGTGCAAAAATATTATAATGTTTGCTACGAGAAGTGTGAGTTGAGCTCGCTCTGAACAGTTAAAAAATTCCAATATCCTTAATAACATAAGAGCGACAAGCTTGCTGAGACTGCAAAAAAAAATTGCAAAATTCATAACTCTAATGTCAAATAAAAGCTTGTAATAATTTAATTCGATTACTAACCAATCTAACAAAATTCACACACTCACATTCTCACCTAAACTACACGCACACAAACGAAAAAGATTTGATTACAGATAGACAGACAACAGATCCTACACCTATCAGTTGTCTGTCAAATAAAAGCTTGTAATAATTTAATTCGGTTTCTAACTAACAATAAAATAATAATGAAATTCACACACATAAAAATAAAAATTCACACATTCTCACCTCGCACACACACAAACGTTAAAAATTTGATTAAAGATAGACAACAGACCTTTCACCTGTCTGTTGTCTGTCAAATAAAAGCTTGTTATAATTTTGTTCGATTTCTAACTAACAATTTTTTTCAATATACTACGAAGTAAGAAGACGAGCAAGACGCTCTCCTGATGGTAAGAGATAACGCTGCCCATTATTAATACAGTGCTACTCAGTATTTTACAAACGTACGATTCTGGGTGCACTGCGCCAACGCTTCTTACTTGAGAGTCATAAGATGATAAGACTCCTCAGCCCAGTAATTTCATTAGCTACAGTGCCCTTCTACCGAAGCACAGTAATGTTTGCACATCACTGCTCAGGCGGTAGAATAACCGGCACTGTTGGGGTACCCACCTAGTCGACCTCCTGCAAAGGAAGTTTACCCCGGTAAAAGTAATAATAATATTCACACACTCACCAAAGCTACACGCACACACACAAACGTTTAAGATTTGATTACAGATAGACAGACAACAGACCATTCACCTGTCTGTTGTCAGTCAAATAAAAGCTTGTTATAATTTAATTCGGTTTGTAACTTAACCAATCTAACCAAATTCACACATTCGCAATCTACCTATACTACGTACACTCACACACATACATAAAGAGCAGTGCGGGGCCGCACAATACGGCAACGTCGCATTACATACACACTCGGAATCTACCTATACTACGTACACTCACACACATACATAAAGAGCAGTGCAGACGTCGCACAATACGGCAACGTCGCACGACTAGGGCGGATCCAGGATTGGGCCCTGGGGGGGAAGGTGCAAAAATATTATTATAACGTTAACTACAAAATGTGTGAGTTTTGCTCGCTCTGAACAGTTAAAAAGTTCATACATTCTTAAAAGAAATATGCAAAATCCGTAACTAAAATAAAAGCATGTAATAATTTAATTCAATTTCTAACTAACGATAAAATAATAATAATAATATTCACACACTCTCACCTCAACTACACACACATACATAAAAGATTTGATTACAGATAGACAGACAACAGACCCTTCACCTGTCTGTAGTTAACATTATAATAATATTTTGCACATTCCCCACAGGGCCCAATCCTGGATCCGCCCTTGTCTTAAGTGCGACGTTGCCGCTTGGTGCGGCACCGGCACTGCTCTTTATGTATGTGTGTGAGTGTACGTAGTATAGGAGAATTGCGAATGAGTGCATTTGGTTAGATTGGTTAAGTTACAAACCGAATTAAATTATAACAAGCTATTATTTGACAGAACAGACAGGTGAAGGGTCTGTTGTCTGTCTATCTGTAATCAAATCTTTTACGTATGTGTGTGTAGTTGACGTGAGTGTGTGAATATTATTATTATTTTATTGTTAGTTAGAAATTGAATTAAATTATTACTAGCTTTAATTTTAGTTACGGATTTTGCATATTTCTTTTAAGAATGTATGAACTTTTTAACTGTTCAGAGCGAGCAAAACTCACACATTTTGTAGTTAACGTTATAATAATATTTTTGCACCTTCCCCCCCAGGGCCCAATCCTGGATCCGCCCTAGTCGTGCGACGTTGCCGTATTGTGCGGCGTCTGCACTGCTCTTTATGTATGTGTGTGAGTGTACGTAGTATAGGTAGATTGCGAATGTGTGAATTTTGTTAGATTGGTTAAGTTACAAACCGAATTAAATTATAACAAGCTTTTATTTGACTGACAACAGACAGGTGAATGGTCTGTTGTCTGTCTATCTGTAATCAAATCTTAAACGTTTGTGTGTGTGCGTGTAGCTTTGGTGAGTGTGTGAATATTATTATTACTTTTACTTCCTTTGCAGGAGGTCGACTAGGTGGGTACCCCAACAGTGCCGGTTATTCTACCGCCTGAGCAGTGATGTGCAAACATTACTGTGCTTCGGTAGAAGGGCACTGTAGCTAATGAAATTACTGGGCTGAGGAGTCTTATCATCTTATGACTCTCAAGTAAGAAGCGTTGGCGCAGTGCACCCAGAATCGTACGTTTGTAAAATACTGAGTAGCACTGTACTAATAATGGGCAGCGTTATCTCTTACCAACAGGAGAGCGTCTTGCTCGTCTTCTTACTTCGTAGTATACAATTCTTTTTTTATTGTTAGTAAGAAATCGAACTAAATTATAACAAGCTTTTATTTGACAGACAACAGACAGGTGAAAGGTCTGTTGTCTATCTATTTGTAATCATATCTTTTACGTATGTGTGTGTAGTTGAGGTGAGAGTGTGTGAATATTATTATTATTTTATCGTTAGTTAGAAATTGAATTAAATTATTACAAGCTTTTATTTGACAGACAACAGACAGGTGAAAGGTCTGTTGTCTATCTATTTGTAATCATATCTTTTACGTATGTGTGTGTAGTTGACGTGAGTGTGTGAATATTATTATTATTTTATTGTTAGTTAGAAATTGAATTAAATTATTACAAGCTTTAATTTGAGTTACGAATTTTGCATATATCTTTTAAGAATATTTGAATTTTTTAACTGTTCAGAGCGAGCAAAACTCACACATTTTGTAGTTAACGTTATAATAATATTTTTGCACCTTCCCCCCCAGGGCCCAATCCTGGATCCGCCCTAGTCGTGCGACGTTGCCGTATTGTGCGACGTCTGCACTGCTCTTTATGTATGTGTGTGAGTGTACGTAGTATAGGTAGATTCCGAGTGTGTATGTAATGCGACGTTGCCGTATTGTGCGGGCCCGCACTGCTCTTTATGTATGTGTGTGAGTGTACGTAGTATAGGTAGATTGCGATTGTGTGAATTTTGTTAGATTGGTTTAGTTACAAACTGAATTAAATTATAACAAGCTATTATTTGACAGAACAGACAGGTGAAGGATCTGTTGTCTGTCTATCTGTAATCAAATCTTTTACGTATGTGTGTGTAGTTGACGTGAGTGTGTGAATATTATTATTATTTTATTGTAAGTTAGAAATTGAATTAAATTATTACTAGCTTTAATTTGAGTTACGAATTTTGCATATATCTTTTAAGAATATTTGAATTTTTTAACTGTTCAGAGCGAGCAAAACTCACACATTTTGTAGTTAACGTTATAATAATATTTTTGCACCTTCCCCCCCAGGGCCCAATCCTGGATCCGCCCTAGTCGTGCGACGTTGCCGTATTGTGCGGGCCCGCACTGCTCTTTATGTATGTGTGTGAGTGTACGTAGTATAGGTAGATTGCGAATGTGTGAATTTGGTTAGATTGGTTAAGTTACAAACCGAATTAAATTATAACAAGCTTTTATTTGACTGACAACAGACAGGTGAATGGTCTGTTGTCTGTCTATCTGTAATCAAATCTTAAACGTTTGTATGTGTGCGTGTAGCTTTGGTGAGTGTGTGAATATTATTATTACTTTTACCGGGGTAAACTTCCTTTGCAGGAGGTCGACTAGGTGGGTACCCCAACAGTGCCGGTTATTCTACCGCCTGAGCAGTGATGTGCAAACATTACTGTGCTTCGGTAGAAGGGCACTGTAGCTAATGAAATTACTGGGCTGAGGAGTCTTATCATCTTATGACTCTCAAGTAAGAAGCGTTGGCGCAGTGCACCCAGAATCGTACCTTTGTAAAATACTGAGTAGCACTGTATTAATAATGGGCAGCGTTATCTCTTACCATCAGGAGAGCGTCTTGCTCGTCTTCTTAATTCGTAGTATATTAAAAAAAATTGTTAGTTAGAAATCGAACAAAATTATAACAAGCTTTTATTTGACAGACAACAGACAGGTGAAAGGTCTGTTGTCTATCTATTTGTAATCATATCTTTTACGTATGTGTGTGTAGTTGAGGTGAGAGTGTGAATATTATTATTATTTTATCGTTAGTTAGAAATTGAATTAAATTATTACAAGCTTTTTTTGAGTTACGAATTTTGCATATATCTTTTAAGAATATTTGAATTTTTTAACTGTTCAGAGCGAGCAAAACTCACACATTTTGTAGTTAACGTTATAATAATATTTTTGCACCTTCCCCCCCAGGGCCCAATCCTGGATCCGCCCTAGTCGTGCGACGTTGCCGTATTGTGCGGGCCCGCACTGCTCTTTATGTATGTGTGTGAGTGTACGTAGTAAAGGTAGATTGCGAATGTGTGAATTTTGTTAGATTGGTTTAGTTACAAACTGAATTAAATTATAACAAGCTATTATTTCGCACCCCCGAGGAAGAAAGTCGTAACTGAAAAACACCAACTTTACAGGAGCAACAAAAAACTGATTTAAAAAATCATCGGCAACCTGAGAAAAATTTAGTATATAGCAAAAAATAGCTAAAATTAACCTCGATTGGCCTATGTATTACAATTTGCAATTTAATTAATCGTCATGGAGTAAATCTTAAAAAATAGATTTACGCTAATTTTCAGCGACACATTTTAATTAATTTATGTAGTTAACAGAAATATTACTTTATTAACATGGAACGGAAACTATAATGCTGACATAACTGCAGATACGACTTTCTGAGCGTATGGTGGCGTTACAAACTCCACGCGTAAGTATGATTTACGACGTTTTTCCACGAAAACTTTGTCTCGGTCTTTTTGCGTAAAATGAATTGCATCCTTTTTCTTCGAAAAATATATTCAAATAAATAATGTATTTCAAGTAAGCGCTTTTTTAAACGAAAAAAATTACAGACATTTTGGCGTATGTTTACATATTACGTTATTCCAATCATTTAATTTATAAAATATTAGTCGTTTCTCAGTACAAAAGAAATAACAAAATAAAAAACAGCCTTTAAATGACTCCAGTATAAGGGATTAATGTGTAAAACTTTTAACTTATTAAAATTTTGTAGAAAGATCTTGTAAATATTACTGATTATGTATTTTAAGGTAGCTTTTGTTGTACTATACCAAAAATCATAAAGGTTTCGTAATAAATTTAATACCAGCTATGTTGAGTAGTTTTACAGCTTTAAAAGTAAACTAAGTAATATTTCAGGATATATTGTATATCTGTGCAAAATTTCATCTAGATCCACTTAGCCGTTTTGGCGCAAATAAATCAGAAATATTCATCCACTCATACATTTGTATTCAATGATTAAGTCTAGTATTATGACAGGAAAAGTGTCATAATTATGTCTTTTTATTAAATTATAACATTGTTTTTCATTTATGAAGTATGTTAATGATGATTAAACCAATTTCAAACATTGCTTGAGTAAAAACAAAGTCTATGACACAAGGAAACACGAATGACTGCAAAGTGTTTCAAATACGATCAGTTATTGCGCCACTAGGTATGGATGCCGAATTGCTGGAAGCCCTGACTTCCGAAGTTGAAACGGGCTTAATAAATGGCGGGAACGGGCGGGATAGGATTTGTTTGTGTAATTCTTGCGCTACTCTCCGAAACGAATCTTAATAAAACGGTTAGAAGGGGTGACTCTTCTACAGTGTTCAAAACTCTTAGAATTCACTAGCGTTTGGTCACTCACGAGCCTTTTGGCGCTCCCCTGAATCGACTCCAGAGTCTGAAGCTGGTATTTGGGAGTATCATCCCAAAGACGAAAACAATATTCTATACATATAGGATCGGCTTTATGATAGAAATAAAACAAATGTCCCGGATGAAGTAATGTTGCACCTTTGCCAAAATACCCAACTTCCTGACAGTCTATTGAGTCTAGACTTGATGTAATTACAGAAGTAAAAGGCAAAAATGAGAGAAATTTCCAGTATCTGAACGTGATTAGCTATCTACAAACATACATTTTGGAAAGGAGAAGTTTCATTAAATCATTATTTCAGTGTTTCCTGTTAATTACAACTTAGGAGTCTTCAAATCGAGGGTTAATAGGTATTTACTAGGTCTGTGTGTCACATCTTCGACCGCGTCATCACTTACCAACAGGTGAGACTGTGGTCAAACGCAGCCCTATTCTCTATATAAATAATAAATAAAAAATAAAATTCTTTTAATAGCAAATAACTTTTATTCATCGCACCCCCCGTCGTCATTTTTTCTTTCCGTCTTTATTAGCTCTACCGCTAGATGTTATCTGCTTATCCAAGAAGTGAGTGATATGCAAAACAGATCAACAGTAGATTTACCAGCACAAGACCCGAATTTTTGATCACACAAGAGGTAATTCGTCGCGATTGACGTTCCATTTCATGAACGTGACAGATACACCAGTGGTTAGAAGGGCCATCACAACTGCCTTTTTTTAAAACAGGCTGCACGTTGGTGTGTTAGGCTGAAGGCTAATCAAAATCGGAGTGAGCCCTGGTGCTCATGTCTTTAACACTATCGCAGGTATTCCGGCTGGAAGCCAGCATATTCACATGATTCCACTGCGTTCTATGAACCTCTGATTAGTTATAATCAGATATAGGTATAACAAACATTGAAGGAGGCCAGAAGCATTCAGACGCTTTGATTCCGTAAAAAGAGAGCCATATAAACTGCCGAGTTCATCACGGGCGTAAATGCATCCCACACATGTGGCTTGAATTTGTCTTCAAGTGAGCCTCCGGTTAATCTGACAAATACACATCTGACGGCAAACCTATTAACGTCTCCATGAAGAACAAGAGAGCAGGGTTTCAGATTCAAAGTAGTGGTGGTAGTGGAAAATTTGAGTGCAGACGTTGAATGTTGGAGAGGCGCACTTTTAGAGAAAGGGATAACTGAAGCTGTGAAACCGTTCTCTTAGTCATTGATTTATAGAGTGACATGGAACACAGAAACTGAAGTGGAACGAGATCTTGCGCTACAGGTCATTAGAAATCAAAACTTATACTACGTCAACCGAGAGAAACTAGAATGAGAATTGCGAGGTCACTCAAACCCTCCGGGGATGTCTTTTGGGTCCTCTTATCCATCCAGTCGCTACGGGTACGATCTTGCATGCCGAGACTTTCTTTCATGACTGGTTACCTCATCATTTGCCTTACTCTCTCTACTCTCCAGATTTCAAGCTGAAGCAGGGCAGAATGAGTAACTATGATCTGCGTTTAGCGTAATGATACCCAGTTTACATAACTGGCTACACAGATACGTGTGCTGCTGGATTCCAATAACATAAAAACCAATCTCTATACAACTATTTCTTAATAAAAGATGTAAACAATTAGACTTATTTATTTTAATTCTGACTAAAGTTTCGTGAAAGAAGTGAGTAACAAGTAGTTAAAGTGATGAAGGCTGATAAATGTTTCGTAGAAGAATGTGGTAACTGTAATTGCACGACAATATATTTACGAAAATTTCTTTAAAAAGGAGTTATCTGTAGTTATGTAAAGATATTTGTAAAAATGTTCATACAAGATTGATGTAAGTGTATTTATGATGTTATTGACATGGAAAACTAGTAAATAGTGTGGTCGCAAAAGTAATTAACTTCAGTTTTATGGAGTAATTATATTTGATTTCAGTGTCGTACAAGTTTAGTTTTTTTTTAATAATTCCCTCATTTTTTGAGATAAATTTATGAAAAAAATTGACAATATGTATCGGATTTTTCTTGATTTTATTATGCAATAAAAACAAAAAGTCACAATTAGGGTTAATTCTTTCTTCTTCGAGAGGTGAGATTTGACAGAACAGACAGGTGAAGGGTCTGTTGTCTGTCTATCTGTACCTAATCAAATCTTTTACGTATGTGTGTGTAGTTGACGTGAGTGTGTGAATATTATTATTATTTTATTGTTAGTTAGAAATTGAATTAAATTATTACAAGCTTTAATTTGAGTTACGAATTTTGCATATTATATCTTTTAAGAATATTTGATTTTTTTAACTGTTCAGAGCGAGCAAAACTCACACATTTTGTAGTTAACGTTATAATAATATTTTTGCACCTTCCCCCCCAGGGCCCAATCCTGGATCCGCCCTAGTCGTGCGACGTTGCCGTATTGTGCGGCGTCTGCACTGCTCTTTATGTATGTGTGTGAGTGTACGTAGTATAGGTAGATTCCGAGTGTGTATGTAATGCGACGTTGCCGTATTGTGCGGGCCCGCACTGCTCTTTATGTATGTGTGTACTCACACACACACACGCGATCTACCTATACTACGTACGAGTGTACGTAGTATAGGTAGATTGCGAATGTGTGCATTTGGTTAGATTGGTTAAGTTACAAACCGAATAAAATTATAACAAGCTTTTATTTGACAGAAAACAGACAGGTGAAGGGTCTGTTGTCTGTCTATCTGTAATCAAATCATTTACGTATGTGTGTGTAGTTGAGGTGAGAGTGTGTGAATATTTTTGAAGTGAAAACTTCTTTAGCGGCGCTGAGCACTTTTTTGTATGGGTAAAAACTTTCAAACTCGCGTCAGGGTCACGTGATGCTGATCGAAAAAGCGTAAGATCGAGGGGAAGGGAGAGGAACTAGTATCTCCCACTCTTTCTACCGTGCTTGAGTGTGCTGCTCTGTGAATTTGGTTTAACTATGTCAAATGATCGCAATTTTAGCACAACGAAATACAAAACTACTATTGATGCGGTCTTTATTAGACACTTAAATAGGTTTGAATCAAAACTGTTTGTTTCTTACTTCAGTTATCATAAACCAATTGTATCAGTTGTAAAAATTTGGGATGATGATTCTGATAATAACGATGGTGTAAAAGTCGTCGAAATTATGGATGGAAGTTGATTTTTCTGAGAGATAAAATTTAATGTAATATATAAATAACGATATAATATTATAAATAACAACATATAAATTGTCATATTTGTGTACGATAGCGCAATAAATAAACATTGTATTCTACCTCATAAATGATAGTACTTTTATACTTATAATTAAACACAACGTTAATATTGAAGTTTTCACTTCTGCCGGCACTCCCGGAGTGCTACCTTTTTTTTTTTTTATTGTTAGTTAAAAATTGAATTAAATTATTACAAGCTTTTATTTGAGTTACGAATTTTGCATATAGTACGGTCCCCAATACAAAAAAATAAAATTTCCGTGGGACACATCTCCGCCATACAGATTATTGGTATGTACTTATTTGTCATATTTTCCTGAACACGAAAAGTGCGGTAGTCACTTCCTAAGTGTATAGAGGGGGTAGTTATGACGTCACAAAGATGGCCGCCAGCCTATTCTATTGTGCGGGTTATTTCAATATCTACTAAACCGATTTACTTAAGTAGGGTGTCAAATGAAAGGTTATTAAATAAGCATCATTTTATTTCTAAGAACTATTAATTTGAAGTAAGTAAGAAAGGAAATAATTCCAAAAAACATAATTTCTAAAAAAAAAATTTCTTCTTATGTATATAACTTGGTAACCGTTAGGATAATGCAAATATAGGTTATTATAAAATATTTAGTTTCTTTCATCAGCTTTCTAAAAAACCTTTAATCATTACAACAAAGCTATATACACGGAACTGCAGCCGTTTGAATGAGCATCGGTAGCGCTGAACTCATAGCGGTAGCTAAGCGATTAGACGGATTTTCTATAGAATGATCATAGAATTTTGAATAAAAAGCATGTGCGATAGTAATGAAAATATATAATAAAATTTAAGTAAGCTGGTACGTATTCATAAGTTGTATTTACAAGTTTTTTTCTGATGTGATCAGCATAATAATAGGTAGGTGTATGTGTTGTACTAAACTTACTGATAAAATTATTAAAAATAAAACATATTTTTATCTAATTAATGTCCTCAACGTAATCTGTATGTTCTGAATAATTATACTGGTTGTAACATTTGTTACCGACATGATGTATCCCTTCTAAGCACTTTTGTTTTTTGTCATTACATCCACAACGGGATGAACACTTTCTTCACATTTTCACCTAATTCACACATTCTCACCTAAGCTACACGCGCGCAAACAAACGTTTAGGATTTGAATACAGATAGACAGACAACAGACCATTCACCTGTCTGTTTTCTGTCAAATAAAAGCTTGTTATAATTTAATTCGGTTTGTAACTTAACCAATCTAACCAAATGCACACATTCGCAATCTACCTATACTACGTACACTCACACACATACATAAAGAGCAGTGCGGGCGCAGCACCAAACGGCAACGTCGCATTTTCACACACTCGCAATCTACCTATAACTACGTACACTCACACACATACATAAAGAGCAGTGCCGGCGCCGCACCACGGTAAAGAGATACTCTTTACCGTGTATGTAGAGTTGAAAGCTGGCAACGTCGCATCGAGATTGAGTACTTACTGACATTAAATATAGGCGTTACAAGTAGGTACCGTAAGTTCAGTTAGTTTGGTCCGTCCGACCAAGTGGAGAGATAGGAATTAGTTATAAAAACTACATTGATACAGTGAAAGCTCTGTGTTCGTAATAAAAAACTATAGGTTGAATAGAATTAAAAACTTTTTTGATAACCACATAATAAATATACCTACTTTAGGTAGGGTAATTTCGCCGGTTTTCCGGCCAGCGTTAGTTTGCGGCCAATCGGAGACTTAGCTTCAGAAATTCTTAGAAAACAAGACGTCTATCTCTATTTTTCAAATAAAATTTTGTCCTTGACAGAGAGGGATAGACGGCTAATCCTTGTCAACATATAACGATCGTATAGCATTATCAGAATTATAACAAATCACTATTGATTTTTGTGTCTACACTAAGCGTGTTTAGTTTCGTACAAAATTACAAAAAAAATAGTGAGCACGTGATGCATTTGGAGTAAGTATTTCATGATATATCCATGTATTACTGAGTGATAGTGTTTAAACTGCTTTAATAATAGATTTTTAACGTATTTTAACAATTTTTTAAACAAAATTATGTAAAAATACGTAAAATAATGAGTGGTCGCGAACTAAAATATAATTATAAATGAAATTTTAGTTTGCGGCCATATGGTCGCAAACTGACTACTCGGTTTACTTTTTTATTTCTTTCTGGTTTCCATAATATTGAAGGTATTATAATTCAGTTAACCTTTTTCACATTTGCTAAATGGCTTCTTTGGTTTCATTAGTTTGCGGCCATCTAAATATTCGTAAATAGTACAAATACTCCACACATCCACATACAGGTCGCAAACTAACGTCAAGACTTTAGTTTGCAACTTGGATGAACGTCATTTTGCGACCGCCTCAAAATGTATGGAAAATTAATGACCGCTTACTGAATGTGGTCATTTGATGCCTTCATTATACGACCACTTGAATTAAGTTCATATTATTGCAGTTTGTGTTAAAGAATGTGCTCAACACTAAAGAAAAAGGAGACTGAGTTAAAATACGAATTAGCTCTGAGAGTTAACCGTGCAGGAGGATTCGGTATAAGAAAAAAATATGTAGAAGGATAAAAGAGTTGACGAATTTAAATATAAGAGGACTAAGGAAAGACGGGGAGAAACAAATAGGTGATAGGTAGGGAGGCCAACGGAGATGAAGTCCAGTCATTCAGGGAAGCCATGGTTGAGCGTATGAGCTTGGCCTGAGAAGCTGTTTCCGATTGGGGAGCAGCTAATTTGGTTAAGTTTAATGCTACAAAAACCCAGGCGTGTCTATTTACCGCAAAAAGGAGTCGATTCATTGAAACTCCTTCTTTCCAAAATGTTTCTTTACCGATAACTAACCAGCTTGAGTTTCTAGGAGTTACTCTCACGCCTGACCTTAATTTTGGGAGTTACATCGAATCTAAGGCTCAATTGGCCGCCAGGAAGCTGGGTATTCTGGCAAAGGTGAGGCAATACTTCACACCGGGACAGCTGCTAACGCTGTACCAAGCACAAGTTCGGTCGTGTTTGGAGTACTGTTCTCATCTTTGGGATGGTGCTGCCAAGTACCAGCTTCAGGCACTGGAGTCAATTGAGAGACTTACGGAATCTCGGCTGCAGAGCCTTGAACGTCGTAGAATGGTCGCTTCGCTATCGGTCTTCTATAGGATTCATTTTGGAGAGTGTGCGCAGGAATTACACGCACTAATTTCTCCACGCCCATTATATCGACGGTCGTCCCTACACACGAACAAACATCCCTACTTAGTCGCGCTACCAACAGCCCGCACCAAGCGTTTTGCTTCGTCGTTTCTGATGAGAACTAGTCGCATTCCCCGAATTCGTGTTTCCCGAGCGGTACAACTTGGGTATCTTCTAGGCACGAGTGAATAGGTACCTTTCTAGGCATCATACGTGATCCATCGTCGACCGCATTTTCACTTTAAATCAGGTGGGATGTGGTCAAACGTAGGCCTATT
>CANNRZ010000029.1:0-75384 GCA_947507615.1 Hemithea aestivaria | reverse complement strand
GACCACGGACTAGCAAGCGTAGCGTAGGACGTCCACCCACAAGGTGGACAGACGACCTCATAAAGGTCAGTCCGACGCGCGCGCGCGTCGCGAACAGTGCGGTCATTGATCTCTCGCGAAAAAATGACATCGAAAGTTGTGAAGTGCAATAATTGCAACATAGTAATATGTGAAGTCCTTGCCTATGTCCAAAATAAACTGGATGTAATGGATGAGGAAAGTTTGGTGCGCCTGTGCTCTTCTGGATTTGCAGTGCAGGATATTAAAAGTGCGAAAACGTTACTTTTTGAGTCAGTCCCAGTGAGGAGACAAATTACGAGAAAAGGTGATGGGAAGACGGAGCGAGATCTGTACGACATTATTACTTTACTCAAAGAAACGGATCCTGAACTTGTCCCGATCTTTGCAGCTAGGGAATTACATAAACTGCCGCCGGTCACTTTCGACCACATAGATGCTACGAGGCTTTTGAAGGACTTGTTGATAGTGCAGAATGATATAAATTACATAAAGAACACTTATGTAACAAAGGAACAGCTTGACAATGTAATAAAAGATGGCATTAAACAAAAATCTCCGCATAACAGCTGTTTAAATGTTAATCTAAAAAGAGGCGGTGGTTTGTTAAATAGTTACTGCTGTTTGGATAGCGGCCCTGTCGGCCTACCTCATTTTTTGGAGTCTTCGAGAATCGCGCCGGCGGATGACGCGGTCGTGAGTGAAAGCAGGCCGTCCTTGTCACCCTCGGCGCGTGCCGTCTTGCTTACGCAGGGAACAGTAAAGTGTGCTGAGGCCTCAACTGCGGTTTCGGAACCTAACGGGATCGGTGGGCTGGAGCGGCGAAAACATGCTAGCATGACGTGCCTCACATCACCTGTTGCATCTAGTCTAACAAATGAACGTGCTGTGTCCTCGCCGGCGCCGGAGTTGAAGGAATTAAACAAGGAACGAAATAGCCGTGTTCCGAATACGAACTACACGGATGAATGGACAACAGTCAATAGGAAGAAAACTAAACCTCGCTTTGCAGGTTGGAAAGGAAAGGCGACACTTGAACAAAATGATAAATTCAAGGCTGCAGATCTTAAGGTGCCGCTTTTTATAACGAATGTTGACCAGAATACTTCAGAGAGTGATATTATTGACTACATAAAAGCAAAAACAAATGTGTTAATAACTTTGAAAAAGATAAAAATGGCAAAGCAGAGAGAATATAATGCTTTTAAAATATTCGTTCCGAACCATAAAATGTATATGTTTATGAATGATACCCTCTGGCCAGAGGGGATATCTTTTAGGAGATTTATATATATTAAAAAAGATGCATCGAAAGGAGTGAGTAACAGAGGAGCAGCTAACACATTATTTAATGACAAATACGACTAATATGATAAGTTTTAACTGTAGATCAATAACAAGATCTATTGACTGTGTTTCATCGTTATGTAAAATGGCCAACATAGTGGCACTACAGGAGACGTGGCTGCTGCCGCATGACCTACCGTACTTGGGGACGATCGATACTGACTTCGCATACACTGGTAAATCAGCTGTAGATACGGCGGCGGGAATACTGCGCGGGCGGCCGCACGGTGGCGTGGCGATCTTGTGGCGAAAGAGTATGTTCACTAAGGTATCGGTGATTAAGTGTAGTAGTGCTCGTCTAGTCGCGATAAAAATTGATCTAAGTGAGCGATCTATGTTAATATTTTCGGTATACATGCCCACGGGCGCACCGGATAATCTTGCCGAAATGTGTCAGTGTTTAGGTGAAATTAGTGCCATAATTGATGAACTGAATGTGGAATCTGTCTATATATTAGGGGACTTTAATGCACATCCTAGTCAATTATTTGGTATAGAGTTGTTAAATTATTGTAAAGAGCAACAATGGAGGTGCGCTGACCTTGAAATTCTTGGTATGCAAACGAACACCTATACATATCTAAGTGATGTACATGGCAGCACTAGTTGGTTAGACCATTGCGTTGTTACTGAAGCTGCGTGGAAAGCTATTATATGTATTAAAGTATTGTACGAGGTGTCATGGTCGGATCACTTTCCACTTGTTATAGAATGTAATTTTGATAATTTAGAGCCTTAATCAATATTACTTGAGAGTAATCCTACTTATGATGGAATTAAATGGGGAGAAAGAGATGCGACTCAAATTAAAATATACCATGATGTGTGTAATGCGAGTTTGAGAGATATTCATTTTCCAGCAGTTTTTGAAAATTGTTGTGACGGTTTGTGTAATAATAGCGCACATCACGTAGCGTTGGATAAGATGTACATGACAATAGTAAATATATTGGCTAGGGCGTCTGAAGCAAGTCGTAAGGTCAAATCTTGTAAAAAATACATAATTGGCTGGAATAGACATGTGAAGGGAGCTCATGCTGAGGCTCGGGCTTGTTTCCAGAACTGGGTATTGTATGGTAAACCACCCAGCGGACTCGTGTATGAGAGGATGCGCAATAGTAAACAAATATTTAAAGATAAGCTCAAGTATTGCCAGAACAACAAAGAGCAAATTAAAATGGATATTCTTGCTGAGCATCACTCCCGTCATGATTTCAAGAATTTCTGGAAGCAGGCTCGTAAATTAAATCCTAAAATGAGTCTCCCTAATAGTGTAGGGGGAATCACAAAAAGCGCCGAAATAGCGGAGCTTTTTAAGAACAGCTTCACTGTGACGTCTCCGTTGGACCAGAATTTGGGAGGAGCGGGGTCGGAGGCTTTGGAGAGTAATCGAGAGTTGGCGGTGCGCTTTAGCGCTGGGGACGTGGCCAGAGTGATCGCGGGCATGAAAAGAGGTAAGTCACCAGGACATGACTCATTGAGTGTGGAACATTTACGGCATGCAGGAGTACACCTGCCTCGAGTGCTGTCTATGTTTTACACTCTTTGTGTCGGTCATTCTTACTTGCCAAAGGAGTTAATGCGAACTGTGGTGGTACCTGTCATCAAAAATAAAACCGGGGAAGCTTCGGATGTTAAAAACTATAGACCGATCTCTCTGGCCACGATCCTGGCTAAGGTGTTGGATAGTCTGCTTGATAGACAACTCGGCAAGAACGTGGTGCTGAATGATGCGCAGTTCGGCTTTAGGCCAGGAGTATCTACCGAGAGTGCAATATACTGTCTCAAGCAGACTGTACAATACTATACCGCTAGGAATACACCTGTTTTCGCCTGTTTTCTCGACCTCTCTAAGGCTTTTGACCTCGTGTCCTACGACCTGTTATGGCAGAAGCTGAAAAATGATACGCAGGTGCCACAGGAAGTAATAGAATTATTTAAATATTGGTATAGCCATCAAACCAACTATGTAAAGTGGGCGGGGTCTATGTCCTGTGAATACAGACTGAACTGCGGAGTGCGGCAGGGAGGGCTAACGTCTCCAAAGCTGTTCTGTTTGTACGTAGATAAGTTGATCGAGGAGCTCAGTAGCACCATGGCTGGATGTTCCATAGACGGGGTCATGATGAACAATATAAGTTACGCGGACGACATGGTGTTGCTGAGTCCGTCGATCAATGGCTTGCGTAAATTGATTGCTATATGTGAGCAGTATGCCGTGTCCCATGGTCTCAAGTACAACGAAACAAAAAGTGAGTTGCTGGTATTTAAGTCGCGTAACAAAACTTATAACAGCGCACCATCGGTAGTACTTAATGGGAAGTCGCTAGCGAGAGTTTCTCAGTTCAAGTACTTGGGACACTGGGTCACTGAATCTCTGCATGATGATGTAGACCTGGAACGAGAACGCAGGGCTTTGACAGTCAGGTGCAACATGTTGGCCCGCAGGTTCGCGCGATGTACTGAGAAAGTCAAAGTGTCCTTGTTCAAGGCATTTTGTCAAACTTTTTACACGTGCAGCTTGTGGGTGAACTGTACAAACAAGGCTCTCAATGCGCTGCGAGTCCAGTATAATAACGCTTTCAGGATTCTTTTGGGGCTGCCTCGATACTGCAGTGCATCGGGAATGTTTGCTGATGCTCGAGTGGATGGTTTTAATGCTATAATGCGCAAAAGAGCAGCATCCCTGATGGCGCGGGTGCGGGGCAGCTCCAACGGACTCCTGCAAGTGTTTGCGGACAGGTTTGATGGACCCATAATGGAGCATTGGATCAGCATGCATAAAGCGTGCTGGTCCACTGCTAAATGAATCGATAGGCGTGTGTTTTTATAGTTTTAAGGATCATACTAACATAGGTTTTGTAAGTTAATGTAACTAACACTATATGGAAAATTTCCGAAATAAAATTATTGAATTGAATAAAGGTCGCCGAAAGACGCTGGATGCAGGTCGCTTCAAACCGGTACATATGGAAGTCCAAAAGGGAGGCCTATGTTCAGCAGTGGACGTCTTACGGCTGAGATAATGATGATGACATCAGTTTAGCCTTTCTTAACAAGCCTTAGAAAATCAATTCATGAGTAATCTAACATTATAAACGGTAAAGTTTGTAAGAATGGATGTCAAGATGTTTGTTACTCTTTCACGCCTAAACGGGTGCACTGATTGAGCTGAAATTTTGTATAGAGATAGCTTAGACTTGGCCCCCTGCCCTGAGGCGAGTAAAACCGCTGGGCGTAGCTAGTAAAATCATAATTACATAATATTATGTTCCAGCCTGTACGCTACGCTTTGTTTCAACGTTTTTTAATAACATTTGGAACACATTGCCGTCATCCGTGTTTCCCGAGCGTCCCAAATTAGGCATCAAGGCACGAATGAATAGGTACCTTTCTAGGCATCTTACGTGATTTATCGTCAACCGCATCTGCATTTTTCATCAGGTGGGATGATGTGATTAAACGTAGGCCGATAGAATAAACATCCCGTGAAGATATATTTTTGTATGATTCATTGTTGATCACATTATGTGCTTTCCAAACGTAACTATGCTTACCAAAGCCAGCTTTATCGTAGGTGTCCTTGAAGGAGTCCGAGAGAGGAATCTTGAAGGTGACTCCGTGGAAGGAGAGCTGTCTCGCTGCTATATACATGCCTGGCAACTTCATGTCTATAGTGACTTTCTTTCTTTTATTCATAATGGGTTAGCCTTTTTTTGGGATCGTGGTTAACCACGATCTCGTGATGTTAAGCGTCGATGCAGCCGTAGATGCAGTCTAAATCTAGAAAGCGGGGTCAAATCCCTTTCCAGCTTCATTGGACATTATGACCGCTTGGCGACACGGTTTTGTCCAGTGGGTGGTAACTAGCCATGGTAGAAGCCTGCCACCAGTATATAGTCGTACTTTATGTTAATAAACTATGCTTACCAGAGCCACAGCCTTATCGTAGGTGTCCTTGAAGGAGTCAGAGAGAGGAACCTCCTCAATCTTGAAAGTGACTCCGTGGAAGGAGAGCTGCCTCGCTATATACATGCCTCGCAGTTTCATATCCATTGCAACTATTTCCATAGCGCCTACGCCTCTGTAAAATTAATAAAATGTAAAAGACTAATATTATTTGTAATCATGTTAATAAGTAAAATATAACGAGAAATGTAAATATGCATGGATTTTCCGTATTAATCTAAAACTCATTAAAAATTCAGTAAGACGACTTAGAATATTTCTTCTATTTTAAACTTTCAATTTTTAAAAGAATTTTAAAGCCAAAATATCAGTCAACTGAACGCAATCCTACCGACTGCGCCAGTTGTAAGACAAACAGAGCTTCATGACTCTTTATTTATTTTTAATTTATTTGTTGCACTAAAACACATTGTATCCATCAAAACACACATATTATATACAAAAAATATATTGAGAGCTTGATTACAACATAAACAAATAAATATTTCAGGACATTAAACAATAAAACAAGCATAAAACAATAATATGTGCAGACATAAGAACTTTATTATTACGCAATTTAAAAAAAAAATACTCACCGTTTCTCCACAGCGTTAATAAAGTCCATAAAGGTAGGGAAAGGCGTCCCCTCCCCCCATATCCCGAGGCGCACCATATAAGCCATATTCCTCGGCTCGGAAGCTCCAGTGGCGGACGCGTAGACAACCCTGGCCTTGGGCAATTTGTTCTGGAGTTCAAGGGCAGTTAACCCAGTCTTTGTGGCCTTGCCGGAACCCACCGGGCATAGGTTCTTAGCTTTGTGACACTCGTCGAATACGATCTGATGGGGGTTTAGGAAAGTTTTGATGTGTTGTGGGGTATCCTACCGACTGCGCCAAAAAAAGTATGGTTTTGTTTTGTGAAAATATTTCTTTTTGTATTGAAGTTTATTTAAAAATCTAATCTAAGTAGGTATCTAGTACACCGACAGCATTGTCTAAATCTTTAGTAGAAGGAATAACGAAACATTGAGCTATATAATATTCTTTGAGAAATACATTTTTTGGGATTTATTATATTTTATTTAAATGCTGCTGCTGAAAATAGCTAGCCTGCTACATGTAGCCAGTATTTTCATAAATAAAAATTCTGGGTCACTGTATTGATTACAAAATTTGAAATTTAAGGAAACTTTAGGTAATAGTCATATTATGGCACGCACAATCGTCATAATGTTGGCTGCCAGAAACTACAACGTTATACAACGTTTGGCATCACCTAGACCTAGATTTTTATTTAACTCTGCAAGTTTGAGTAGCGTTATTAGTTCCATTGAAGTATAAACAAGTGAAATTTTAAAAATACTTTTTAAAAACAAGCTTTAATTATCATTATACCATCTTGCATCATATAGTACTCGTCAAGACGAATCAAATGAGCCCAAACTCGATGGGGTTGCGTTGTTTAATGACAGAGTTCCTATGGCCACCTTCCAGCTCCATCATCAGATCAGCTCCATGTCATAATAATATTGCATTGTCATCCGATTTAGACACGCATGCAAATTTTCAGCTCAATTGGAAACCGGGAAGTGGGTCAAATCAAACTTGCAAGATTTGATTACAGACAGACAGACAGACAACAGACAGGTAAAAGTAATATAAAGCTTGTAAAAAAGAAAGAAAAATATTTAATTAAGTAAAGAACACACAGGCACTACACAACATTTTTAATTAGCGTCGTTTTAAAAGGATACAACCCCATCGAAGTCCTCCCCGCACCACTGCAACAGCTGCTTCAGCCTCGTCCTGTATTTAGTAGTCGTGGAAGAAGTCTCCCCTATGAGCGCCGAGTACGTGCTGAATATCACTCCTTTCTTCACGTTACCGTTCACTGCTGATGAGATCTTGGCGTATTTTAACTGTGAAATAAATATTAGTGTTTTAAAATGTTTTTTTTTTTTTTTAATGTTATGAAGTAGAAGACGAGCAAGACGATCTCCTGATGTTAAGAGATAACGGCTGCCCATAATCAGTACAGTGTTACCTAGGATTTCACAATTATGTGAAATTCTAGGAGCACTGCACCAACGCTTCTTACTCAAGAGTCATAAGATGTTAAGACTGTTTAGCCCAGTAATTTCACTAGCTACAGTGCCCTCCTACCGGAGCACAGTAATGTTTGCAGTACACTGCTCAGGCGGTAGAATAACTGGCACTGTTGGGGTACCCACCTAGACGACCTCCTGCAAAGGAACTCTACCCCCGGTATCAGATTAGTACTCTTTATTGAACACCGTAATTACAAAACAATAATATATATTTTGCTTATTTTTATATTGGCCTTTATCGAACTCTTCCAGACAACCAACTAGGTTTACTTTGTGTGCCAACCTCGACCGCATCAACACTTAAGATCAGGCGAGTTGGTGGTCAAGGCTAACCTATCATAAATATTAAAAAGAAAACAGCTCTATAATAAGTTCAGCCATTTTAAGCATGAACACATAAACACACACAAATTAACACTGGATGTGTTAATTTCTGTGTGTTTTTTACTTTCGCATTTATTATTTTATCATAGAAAATCAGTAAATACCTTGTTAAGCGGATAGACCTCAATCTTGCCCGCCCCTATGTCCCTGAGGTCCCGTTCCGCGTCGTATTTGAGGTCATTGGACACAGAGACCCACACGGCTCGTTTGCGCCCTTGCAAGTAGTTCTCAAAGATTATACCGGCTATCGTACGGCCTTTGCCCACACCGGCGCCGTCACCTAGAAATTTAAAAAATATAATTAAGTACCATTTTTTTTACGAAGAAGCAGACGATAAAGTCGCTCTCCTGATAGTAAGAGATAACGCTGCCTATAACTAGAACTAAGTTACACAATCATGTAAAATTCTAGGTGCACTGCACCAACGCTTCTGGCTCAAGAGTCGTAAGTTGTTAAGTCTCTTCAGCCCAGTAATTTCACTAGCTACAGTGGTCTCCTACCGAAGCAGAGTAATGTTTGCACATCACTGCTCAGACAGAAGAATAACTGGCACTGTTAGGACCGCCCAGACGCACTCCTGCAAAGGAAGTCTACCCCCGTTAAACTATGTCCTTCAGTAAAGTGCCACATACCAACAAGGAAGCCCGCCCTGGTGCCATCAGGCATCAGGACCTCCAGCTGCCTTCATCACACACCTGGCCAGCAATGCACTAGTCCTTCAAGTGACACTCACCCACAAGGAAGCCAGCCCTAGTTCCATCAGGCAGTACGTTCTCATGCGCTTGCGAGGCGTACACGACTGCCTCCAGTTGCAGCGCAGACAGCAGCCCGCGCCGGATGGTGTCCTCCGGGAGAACTGGCTCGTATGTCACGTCAGCTGGCTCCACTGATGATAAGGATGCTGTTTCCACTACTGGGTCCGGGTGCTTGCGGCCAAGTTTTACTGGAACACAAAAAAAATGTTAGATACTTTTAAATAATCGAATTTATGTATCTGAAAATAAATTTGGGACAATATTAGATTATTTATTTATTTATTAAAGCATGCCAACATAATGTACACCTTTACTAACAATTACACACATTTTTATATAATACATGCTAAGTGTCATTACATTTATAGGCACAGACTGCATTTAATGAGGTGTGCGAGTAACTTTACATTAAAATAATAAAAAGAAAGGAAATCACATGGTAGGCAGTTATTACTAAAACTCACTTGAAAAATTAATTTAATACATACTAAATAATATTATATATAATATTAATTAATGGTACATATATATGAAAATATTAATATAAATACGAATAAATTTCTTTATAAATATTTAATTATAATAAATAAATATATGTCATTAGTCATTATATGAATAAAGTATACAAGAACATATATAGGTAAGTATAAGAGCAAGGTCAGGCACTGAAAGACTTTTTATTATGATACAATCTCCTAAAAAAAATTTGGATATATATGGTATTGGGTACATTTTGTATCGGTTATGGACCTCGCGCATCCTCACCAAAAAACATATGTGTATAAGCATTTATCTCAGCCATTTTCTATTTTACTTTATCATTAAATTACGGACTAGTTTTTGTTTGTCAACATCCCTATGGTTCGATATTAACACAATACCAAGGGTGCACTTACATTTAGGCGGCATATAGTCAGCGTAAGTCTCGGCGACGCCCATTTCTTCATCGTCCACTTCCTCCTCGTCTCCTGGCATCTGGAAAATAACATAAATATTTAAAAAGATGTAATATAGGGCGCTATTGGGCGAGATGGGGCGACAGAGAGTCACTGGGAGTGGTTGGTGGAGCTTCCTCCACGAATACTCCTACGAACGAATCGAGTTTAGAGACATCCAACAGTGATGAATATATGTATGTGGCTGATGATGATAATTGAAAATGAAGTTTAATAAAACCACATAGGGTTAAATAAATATAACATTCTTCATCATCACAATCAACAGCTAATCACCTTCCACAGGACATCTTTAAATTATTCAGGTAAATACGTAATCTTAAAGGCACAAGTGAAAAGATAAATCTGTTTTAATCAAGAGGTATGTGGTCAAACGTGGACCTATCTAGTATAATAAAAAAAACCTTCAATTGACTCACCTTATCCCCTTGCCACATGTTAGGTTTAGCCTGCCCCCAGGTGGGTAGCTGGGCAAACTGGCCAAGCATACCGGCGAGCGGCCCGCCCATGCCTGACGCTAATATCTGGTTCAGGTTCTGCAGCAGGTATGAATTCATCCCCGGCATACCTACCATTTCCACTGGAAAATGTTATAAACAATCATAGACCATATTCAAACCAAAGACAATTAAAAATTGACGTAGGCTACACTCCCAAAGAATGAATAAAATATCTTGAAAATTGAAAACCCATTCTTCAAATTCGATAATTTTTAAATATAACCACTTGGGCGCTATTCCCGTAGAATAAATAACTTGAAAACCTCTTGAGAAAATTGGATAATATTTAAATGGAACTACATGGATAGTATAGCATTTGAAACAAAAATGAATAAACAGGTCAAGATAAATAAAACCGTTTATGAGCGAATCTTTCGAATTGTTATTTTTCTTTTTTATAATTACAGAATATTTCAGATATCGAGCAGCGGAAATCCATAACAAGAGGTCAAAAGTATGTCCCGAGATTTAGGAAAGTATTAGGTTCCAAAGGATTATCATATTCATATACAGAAGATTGACATGCTCATAAGTCCATTATAGAGTTTAATAAAGTACTACAACAAAAATTATTAATTCAAAATATATTATTAAAAAAACAAGCTTTAATAGTTACAATCTGTCTATGATTAGAAAGTCCCAATGAGCCAAACAAAAAATTTTTTTTTCAACTTTGTTGGATTATAATATTATACGACAAAATCAAAAAGCCATTTGCCATACTTTGTATTTGACAACATTTTATTTTTGTCGGGGTTGGCTTTAGTCCCAATTTTGACCTCAAACTATTAAATCATAGACAAAGTGTGATTTATAAAAAATGCAACAAAATAAAAAAAAATGTACATAAATCTATGCAAAAAAAGTATGAATGGCATCTACTTCACACGTATTTACATAACCCGCCCTAAAATGGTTAAAATTGGAGAATTGAACACATTTAACAGTTTTATGAATTTTATTTGTAAAAGTGTATACTCTAAAATTTACAATAAGCCGGTAGGCACGAATCAAAACAAACAACTCCGGAGTTCAAGAAAAAAAATTTTTACAACTGGCTACGCTCAGCGGTTTTATCCGTAAAAAATGTTATTTCAGGAAAATCACCAAATTTCAACCCGGTTGACGCGACGTGGTAGTCACGTCATCAACTTTGAAATGAAATATTATTGGTTTTGATTTCAGGTATCAGCTATAGTTCATATAGGTTTTGTCGCTAGCCGCGATTTTGAAGAAATCAAAAAATAAAATAGCGAACCAGGAGGTATGCAAACTCCTTTGTGCCTAGTCAAACATCAAATAGATGTGACTTTGTTCTACGGATAGTTATATAGGCGTTTCAAAGTAAATGAGAGTAAAATCGCTGAGCAAAACTAGTAATAATATACACCCACACTTGAACACAAGGTAAGGCACACGTAAGTGCTCAGTTCATTAGCTACGCCCACGCGTGTACGTATCGATTCCCTGTTCCCAGGTGATATTGGGACTTAATATATTCAGGTCTGGATCTAGAATCTAGGGCGACGTTATTATAATCTAGACTAGACGGGTTTGAAAATATTAATGTTATTGTAATATTCTGTATTTGCTGATATGTATTGATTTTAATAATGAACCTAGCAAGTTCTCGTGTTGTATTGTTGAAGGTAACGTATGTATGTATATCAAGATACCGAATTTCATAACAATCGTTTTAGCATAAACGCAAATATACACACACAAACGCAAATGTACAAAATGTTGGTATCAGATATGTGAAATGTATCCCCTCTTTTAAACAAAAAAATATTTTTCTTAAATCTTTTCAGGCATCTTCAAGTACATACAACATACTTGTGCACATAATTGTAAATCTTCTCATTTTTGTGAAGTTGCTTAAAAAACTGGAAGAAAATAGCAAAAGAAATCATCAAACTACACAAGCCAACCCCGTGGCTATCAGTAGCGTAGCACAAAACATGCAAGTAACTCAGTAACAAGGTACAGTTCTACCATATATTTAACCGTCAGTTTAGGTAGGGTTACGGTGAACTCACTCTGTGCGAGCAGAGAGGCCGCGTTGTATGCGGCGGACGAGCCGGCTGCGTACGGAGACATGCTCGACGCCGGACTCGGCATTACCGCTGGAGTACACATATTATTGCTACTTGTAGGCTGGGTTACACCAAACTTATAATACTTGAGGTTTTTGATCCAACAGCCCAGCCGTAAGACATTGACATAAGAGTAGCAACGTCCCACTGTCAAGACTAATCGGACATCATATATCAAGACGCTACTCTTGGTACTCGCACTGTCATTGCATACAATATGCAGCTACTCCCAATGTCATTGTGCTCTTACAAACGTCAATTACTCTTGACAGCGGGAAGGGAGTTGCTAGTCTTATGTCAATATTTTTATGTGCTCGGAGGGCAGGCCCTACTTACATTGTCCTAACATTGTTAGTGTGAGTTTGAGAGAATCAATTACAGGTTGTGGTTAACCTATAAGTTGCAGTTTCAGATCGCTAAGACTTCTGCAAGGTCTGCAGGCGAAGACAAGCGTCAATCGCTTGTAGCTAACGCTAAATAAATGTACTGGGAAGAGTCGTTATCGTTCGTTTTTCCACAACGACTCCTCTCAGTATTTTTTTTAGAGTTAACCAAAGGCGTAGGGCACTTGGTTATGGGCACTATAAAACCTTTCCTCCCTGGTTTCACTGAACATTATTTTGCTGGAACATAACTATAATTTTCAACAAAAATACTTAACCTTTTGACCGCCAAAGTCACCTATACTTGACAAGTACTTGCGGGTCCTGTACGCCAACGACGTCTATAGACGACAAAAAACCCAGTCTTAATAAAGTATAATAATAATAATAATAAAAATAATAATAAAATATATTTATCGACTCTTGGCAACACTAGTTCTTTCGTAGGATTTTTTTTTAAAATTGTGCCTTGGCGCACAGGGCACGAAAATGCGTTTGTGCCGTGGCGTTCAAAAGGTTAAGATAAACATATCTATAAGTTTGGTTGAATCCAGCCTAAGTATAATCGCTGATTAAACTTATGTTTACACTTTTATAAAGCAATTCTGTGACTGGGATTCGAACCCAGGGCTTGTGACATGACCAATCACCAGATGTTTGATGGAAAAGCATTGTTTAGGCCTGAGGTCTTATTTGTTATCGTGCACTCGTGACTATTAACTTTATTAACCAACAAAAATAAAATGTTCTAACAGACATAGAGCGGTAAAGTTAAAAACAAAAAAAAATGTTGATTAATAGTGATAACACACAGGTGCACGATAGCCAAAAGGCCCTTTTGACTTCACAAAGGAGACACATGGTAAAAAATGTGAAAGAGGGAATGGGACCAGTTTATGCAGTGTTCTTATAGTAGAAGCTTGAGCGTGGTAGGCTCTTTAGTAAACAGTTGTACAACTTACCGCCCCCAGCGCCTCTTCCAAGTCCGGCGATGTTGCCGAAGTTGGCGATGTTGCCGAGGTTGATCGACTTGGAGAGCGAACTGGCGGGGATCTTGATCGGCTTCATGTTGGTCGCCTGACCGAACGCCGTGCCTGATGGCGCTGGAAGATAATTATTACAGTAATATTAAATTCATCATGAACATCGTCATCAGCCCATATCATCCCATTGCTTAACAAAGGCCTCCTCACTCCTCCTATTGCCTAACAAACGCCGTCGGGGCCGCGGATGAGCGCTTCGGCGTACCCGTTGCCCCGGGATTATGGCGTCCCGCAGGAACACCCCCAGGTTTTTAAGTGGGTATGCCCGCCGCACCCATCTTCGGCGGGGGCGTCATATACCGCCCCGCGCCCCCCAGCGTAGGGTGATGATGCGTAACGCATTTTTCCTGGGTCAAAAAAAGGCCTCCCATTTACCGCCACTATCTTGGTGTCTGTTCATCCAGCCATCCTCATTCCATTACTGTACGACACCACCTGCTATCACCAAGTCTAGCCACACAAGTTACAGTATGTTTTTTTTTTATGTGGAGAAGAAAAACAAAAACAATAAATAGAACAAACAACAACACTCACCAGCCAGCGGGTTGGTGGTTGGTTTGACGGAGACAGGCGGCGCGACTGCCGGCTTCTTGTCTGCGAGACGGGCCGCCGCCGCCAGGGTTTTGCCACCACCTATGAAATAACATATATATGTTAAAGAATAGAATAGAAAACTCTTTACTGTTCACAGAAATACAATAATATACATAGCTTAGAACTAACATTACACAGAAATAAGTGTTACAATTGGCGGTCTTATCGCTAAAAGCGATCTCTTCCAGACAACCAAGAGAGCATGTTTTTAGATAAAAAAAATCTTTCAATCGACTTCGGTCGAAATTGCTTTATGCGATAACCCCCTTAACTGTTTACCTTTAGTTGTTAAGATAGTTTTAGTGTTAGAAGATTATCCTGTGTAGGTATATAAATAATCCACAGCTCGAGATAGAGAATAACCTCCTTTTCAGCTAGATCTGCTGGTCTTCCATCGAGCATATTAGTTGAATATTTTCTAAAGATGCTTTGGTTTTTTTTTGGTGCTTTGGGAACGAGTAATAGTGTATCAAAATAGAAAAATTGAAAATTTGACTTGCAAAAGTGCTCCATTGTAGCCTATTTCAATAAATGAATTTTGAGATTGAAAGCTTGAGTATTGCACAAGTATTTCATTTTAGTAGGTATTTTTTACAGTGAGTTACATCGTGGGGCATATTTCATCATCATCAGCCTACGTTCATACATAAGCCCCCCCCCCCCCCCCCATGGCACGCCACTAAACTTGGTCCTGTCTTTCTCCTCCAACCGCTCCCAGTGACATTCCAGATATCATCGCCCCATCTCGTCCAAGGATGACCTACACTACGTTTGCCAAGACGCGGTCTCCACTCTAGTACACGTCATACTAGGCATATCTAGTTGGTAATATAAATAGCAAAATACAAACCTGGCACCTCCAAGTTGTCAGGATCCTCGTCATCATCGAAGTCGGAGTCGTCGGACGGCGTCGGAGGACTGTCCTCGTCCTCACCGAATGCTCGCTTAGACTATACATACAAACAAAGTACATTCATAAAACTGTTTTAGTGAGTCACCAAATAGACTTGGAAATATATTATGTAAGTGCCTATTACAAAAAAAAGTAAAATAATACTCTCCTTTTTTTTTAATTTAACCAAGAATAATGCGTTACGCATAGTCACCCTACGCTAGGGGTGGCGATGCGTATTTCCCGTTGAAGATGGGTGCGACGGGGATATCCCCTAAAACCTAGGAGTATTCCTGCAGGACATTACAATTCCAGGGCAGTGGGCACACTGAAGCAATCATCTGTGGCCCCAATGAGAAGCCATTGTCTCCCTGCCCTTATCCCACATTGTGTAAGATCAGCACAACACATTTTACTCTTCCATTCAACTCTATCATCCATCATAATTCTCCATTCACTCTCCTAACACTCATCTCCCTGCACCAAACCATTTTTGGACAACCCCATCCCAAATTCCCACCTATCATAATATTGACATGCTCATGGACTTTTTGGTCACATATTTTTCCTCCCTCCACATAATAATATGTCCACACCATATTAGAACCTATTTTTGTAAAGTAAAAGTAAAAATTAATTCATTGACATACATAATTACATACAGTAGGTGTAAAATTACACTAAAACAAATATGTATCTATTTGCCCTCAAATTAAGTAAAATACATCATTTCTAAAGTCAATAATTGGGACATGCTCAGCTTAATGCTGCACAAGGGGATCCTAGTTTTCAGCTTATCCCATACTCAAACATTGATGTCAGTTAAGATTACTAGGTTATTACTGGGCTAAAGAGTCTTAACATCTTATAACTCTTGAGTACTACCGGGGGTAGACTTCCTTTGCAGGAGGTCGTCTAGGTGGGTACCCCAACAGTGCCAGTTATTCTACCGCCTGAGCAGTAATGTGCAAACATTACTGTGCTTCGGTAGGAGGGCACTGTAGCTAGTGAAATTACTGGGCTAAAGAGTCTTAACATCTTATGACTCTTCGAGTAAGAAGCGTTGGTGAAGTGCACCTAGAATTGCTCATAATTGTGAAATTGTAGGTGGTATTTCACTGACTATGGGCAGCGTTATCTCTCAACATCAGGAGAGTGTTTTGCTAATCTTCTTACTTCTTCACATAAAAAAGATTAACAAATCATTGTCTTTTGAGTTTAGAGGTATTTATTATTTATTATGTTGCTCTTAAACACAGGCTAAGAGTGGGCCTTTTATAGGCATAAATGGTAACATAAAAGTCAAATGTGACCCCATGAGCTTTAGGCCTCTCTGAGCTTTAAAGATTATTATGGATGACACTTAGAGGTGTTATTATTACATACAGACTGCATCAGGCAATAGGTTTCGAGATAAATATATGAGGAAATAGTTAACACTTAGTAAATAGTTTAATTAGTACCAAACAGATTCAAGATAAACGTAAAACGATCATCGCCGATACTTCCTCAAGTCTACAAGAGATTTTAAATAAGTCTTTTATTGACATTACACCTCATGTATTCAAATCACCTATAATGATTTTTATGCACTAGATTCAAGCACTAGCTAGGAATAGATGCATACATGTCAACCTAAGATATATAGGTATGTGGAAACCAGGGATTTAAGGTTATTGGATGACACTGTGCTACTGCCAAAAAACTTAAAAAATCAAACAAAAATTAACACTTATAAGTTTATATGTTTGATAATTACATTCATTATCCTAGAGATTAGTGAGTTGTATCCTTGGAATTTATATTACCATTTAATTCGGCACAATTTAACAATGTATACTGTGAAAAAAAATCAACAATAGTTCTCATATAATTTTTGCTATTTTCTTGTTATTTCCAACACTTGCCTAGTAAACTTGTGTACATATCAACTTATATAACCGATAACATGCTTTTATAATGCACTTTTATTACAATTTTACATTCAATTTGATAACTGACATTGGTTGGATTACCACACATGACTATTATGCATTTTCATCATTTAAACCTATTCTAACACTTTTTCGTTATGTCTTAGCCTTTATAAGAGTTTATCAAGTCTTGTTTTACTGTATAGCACTCCAATTTGCTACAAACAATGATCCGAAAACGTGAAAACCGCATTGTAATAGTATGTCTTACAGTCACACTGCACCATGTTTCAAGACGTATTCTAGGCCTATACCTAGAACCTTCCGAGAAAATCAATACAGCCACACCCAGCTTGCATAATTAACTCATCACTGACGCCAATAAATACTGCAGTTTGGGAGGAAACTTAAGAAATATTATCACATGTGAGGCAGACATCACATTTAGGACACTTTTTTTTGGTTAGAAACTGGAAAACAAAGAAAAAAAACAAAAAAAAACCTATTTTTATGACCCTATCGTGCAGAATTCTTCAGATAATGAGTTATATTTGATATGATTAACCAAATATTCAAAGAAAAATATGAAAATTACAATCATGAAAGAAGCAAAGTTTGTAAAAAGTATCAAAACAAAAAACTATCATTACCATTTTTTTCAACGGATTGTGCGGACCCCAGGCGTTATGACGAAATCTTTATAATCACAATTTATAGCTCACACTTTTGTATTCACTTTTCTTATGAAAACACACAATTAAACAGCTCGAATTTATTTATTTCGCGATTGACGAAAAAACAGACATCCGAACGGCGGTCATTGATTCCGCCATATTAAAAAAATCAGAGAGAAAAGATAAAAGAAATGACAGTTGCGTAAATTTCCACAGATAATATATAGCCTTAAGTTTTGATGATTTGTTAAAACGTTTTACAAGCGGTCAGTCATAAAGATTAAGACAGTTTTTTTTATCTCTTTAAATTCTTAAAAGAAAAGCGCAGTATTTTACACCTAAATATTAATAATAATGTTATGGCCATAAGGCTATTCATTTTTCATCAGGAGCTGTAATCTGCTTCATAAGCAAATAGTTAGGTGGGACGGGGGACGGGGACGATTGAGTGAGTGAGTTAGCCACTTAGCTCTCAGCCTCTACATAGTCCAGTAAATGAGTGCTCAAAAGTCAAAAGGGGCATGTGGATCAAAAAGTCGAAAGCAGAAAAACTAACTAAGGAACTTTGTTTGGACTAGTTAGGAGATAAACATACTAAAAGTCCCCACCCCTCCAAGGTGAGCCCTAAGAGTGGGAGGCCGAAGAAGGTCCCATTTTTAGGTTTTCTGCTTATATGTCAAAAAATGTGCGTCGTACGATATATTGTTGTACTACATTATGAAACCTAATAAAATTCTCTACAACATTGGCCCTTACACTTTTTATCTATCTGCAATCGTTGTCCAGCTATGACCTTCGAAACATTGTCTATTTTTAAGACGCTTTTATTAGTTTTCTATACAAAGCCGGTAAAAAAAATCTTGAAAATAAAATTTGACAATCTTCCGGTTGTCGTACCATAGTAAAATTTTGCAAATGTTTATAAATCTGATGACAGTTCAATAATCTGGTACCACTGAGCTGATCTGATGATGGAGCCAGAAGGTGTGTACTGGAACTCTTCAATGGCTATTAGTAAAACCGGCGACATATAAGCAAAGAACCTAAAAATTTCGACTTTTCGATCCACAATCCTTCTACTACTGGGCTATAACCATTCACAGTTATTTTAACTCTGACAGATGTCAAAATTATTTTCTTTATGTTGCATTTTTGTCAAATTGTTGCCAGATCGTTACTTTTGTAACGTTTGATGTTACTTTTTGACCCTTTGTGTTACTTTTGCATTGTTGTATAGATGACTTTTACGTTACTGTTCAAGATATTTATTTTAAATTGAACCTTATAATAAATAAATCTTCTTCCTTGTAATGGTATAGAAAATAATAATTAATTTATTAACTTTATCTTAGTAAAAGGATTTAATTTTTTTTGTTGATTAGCAATTTCTTTTTTAAATAAACTGAAAAATTAGGAAATAATCACCGAAATATTAGAATGTGTAAGCGTATTTCAATTCAACTGTGTATATTGTGTAAAAATATAAAAATTTCAAAAATGCGTTACTTTTCTTGTTAAAACGTTACTTTTTGTACTTGATAAGGTCACTTACTTGTACTCGTTGTTTTAATAATTATTATTATAATCCCAAGCTTTACCAATGCCCATAAACTCAATTTCATATGAAGAAAATGAATTTATCTATAACAATATCGGATGGTTAACACATGAACAAGTGGTAACTGCGAACTATCAATATGATATAAAATATTAGGTAGGTTCGAAACAGGAAATTCATGTAAGTACCTACCTACAGCACTGTAAAATAATACTTACAAGTGAATTAAATTAAAAAATTTAAAAACCCCCGCCCCAAACGTAAAACGCAATTCACCATTTTTAATGGCGGCCACCTTGGATTTTAAATTTTATATAGTGGGCTGCTGTGGGCTGTATTTTACTTATTAAGCCCTTTCATTTAGTATCCATATTGAGGGGGTTGTGGAAGAAAAAAGGTAGCACTCCGGGAGTGCCGGCAGAAGTGAAAACTTCAATATTAACGTTGTGTTTAATTATAAGTATAAAAATACTATCATTTATGAGGTAGAATACAATGTTTATTTATTGCGCTATCGTACACAAATATGACAATTTATATGTTGTTATTTATAATATTATATCGTTATTTATATATAACATTAAATTTTATCTCTCAGAAAAATCAACTTCCATCCATAATTTCGACGACTTTTACACCATCGTTATTATCAGAATCATCATCGCAAATTTTTACAACTGATACAATTGGTTTATGATAACTGAAGTAAGAAACAAACAGTTTTGATTCGAACCTATTTAAGTGTCTAATAAAGACCGCATCAATAGTAGTTTTGTATTTCGTTGTGCTAAAATTACGATCATTTGACATAGTTAAACCAAATTCACAGAGCAGCACACTCAAGCACGGTAGAAAGAGTGGGAGATACTAGTTCCTCTCCCTTCCCCTCGATCTTACGCTTTTTCGATCAGCATCACGTGACCCTGACGCGAGTTTGAAAGTTTTTACCCATACAAAAAAGTGCTCAGCGCCGCTAAAGAAGTTTTCACTTCAAAAAGTAATCCGCCATTTTATAGCGGCGGCCATCTTGGACCGATTTCCACCAAACACACACACAGACAGACAGACACGTCAAACTTATAACACCTCATCGTTTTTGCGTTGGGGGTTAAAAATGGGGAAGTGACACGGCAACATAATTTTCAGGCTAGCCAACGTAAAGGCTAGAGGTAAAATAACTGTGAATGATCTATAACATCCAAGAGCCGAGCACCGTTTTGCGGAATATTGCATAATATTGCTCAGAATGGCGAAAACTTTTTGCACTTGGCGAGAGAAGTGTAGGCGCAACTTTGATCGTCTGTAAAACCCTTTAAAATATCCATAGACAAACTTTGCCGCTTTACCCTTTCTATAATAGTCTGTGGCATTGGAAAATCCGCCATATTTGATTAGCGGCCATATTGCTTTGTTGCTGAAAGATTTATAAGAAAAAATAGCAGATATTTTTGTGGTTTTTCGTAAAGAAATATCAAACTCAGCTAATAAACAATGGATTCTCTTGTTGGATATGGGAGTGACGACGAATTAGAAAACGAGCGTTATGGCGGACATCATTCGTCGGTAAGTTTTAGCGTCCTTGAGTAGAAGAAAATAAATATTGTCTGCATTTGTAAGTTTTTATGAGCAACGGATATTAATCTGTGTTCTCTGCTTGAAAATAGAATGATATTATAGGTGGACCACCACAGCGGAGCACCCGTGGCTGGCGGCTCTCGACGTCGGGAGGACGACACAAACTATGACGACGTCAATATGGACATGAGCGAGGTAATTACTTTGAAAAACTCCAAAGAATTTCATTCTTGCACACGTAATAATCATAAATGTAGACCAAATATCTCGTTTGAATATAAATCTTAATATTTAGAAATCGTTCTGTAACTTTACTATCATAAAATCTTTACAATATCAACTTGCAAAATTTTGGTAAACTAATCCTAAAAACGTCTGTTTTCAACGATGATATTAACACTTTTATTATTTTATATGTTACCCATTTATAAATTGACACAAATCAAAGTCAAATACCCCCCGACCGACCTGAGGGCTTCAGAGATGATCTCCGGTGCGACTCTGCCCGTACATTGTGCTTGCACGTAAGTACATAGTCGTATAAGGACAATCTTTTTGGTATATGGTTACTATATAATAGATTATACTAATTATTTTAATTTAAATTATCGTGACAGGTACATAATTAACACTACAAATCTATCCATATGTCAAGTTCAGTCAAAAAGATTAAATTTTGAAAAATCTTATTTTGTATTTTATCTAGACGCAAAGTTCATATATTAGATTCAATAAAAAAATGTTATATTGGTTGGACTAAATCGGGTAAGTTTCAAAATCTCTAATGACTTATTGGTTATATAAGAATATATATATATATATATATATATATATATATATAAAACATGCTAGATATAAAAATATGTATTTAAGGACCTATATATAATAATTATTATTCTTAGCACCAATCTTTTTGTATGATTTCAAGCTATGCTATGCAAATGTAGCCTTTTTAATTTACTGTGCAAAATAGTCAAATAATTATAATGTACAATCGGCAGCACAGCTAACTTCAAAACATTAAAAAAGATTTGTGTGACTCAAGAAGTGAAATGTAATTTTTGTGATTCTTATCAAGTTAATTTCATGCTTACCAATTTTATACCTCGAGTAATCAGGTTTTACCTACACTACTCAAAATACAAAGTTACATCTGAAAAATATCTACTTTACAGGATAACATAATATTATAATATAAGTTTGATGGACAAATTTTGCCAAAACCTTTTTTGACCCCGGAATCACATAATGTCTTACTGAAAAATGAGGTAGGGCATAATACAAGTCAGGCTTCAAATTGCTCTCATATAGTAGGAATTTTTAGATGGAACGTTGTTCTGTGGATGGTATAATTTGTTTAGTACTTAATTTCTCATGTCACTTAAATAAAATGTTCTTGACTTTTATTAGAATGGTGTGTATGCACATTGTTGTGGTCAGCTTTGCAGCCATCTGGTTGACTGGAAAAAAATATTGTGTATATCCATTCCCTATCTGCTATAGCAATTAGTTAGGTGTGAAAAATCTATAGCAACGCACGAAGTTTGAAATATAAATTCATTGTTACAACCATAACTTGTAACAACAAGTAAATTCTAAGTGGATTGGATACTATATTCTGAAGAATGAAGACCAAGCATAACAACAGATTGATGATGAAGATGATATATTATACGATGCAGTTAGTATTAAAAACAGAAATCAACTCAATAACGAGTTGTTGTAGTTACACGTTCTCGAGTAAATGGGTCTTGACAGACAGACAAACAGACAGACGTCCGAGTTATCCTATAAGAGTTTCGAAACCCTAAAATTGTAAAATTACTTGCAAAAGTGCTCCATTGTAGTCTATTTAATATTAAATGTTGAGTTTGAAGTAGATGATGAATGAGTGGGTATATGTTTTGTCGCAGGACTCTCAAGGCGGGGAGTCAGAGCCGGAACTGCCGCCGGCCGATGCCCCGCACAAACATGATGATAGGGAACATAGAAAACAATCAGGTAATTATGATAATTGTGCTTCCCTCAGTTCCTCCTATAGTAAATAATATTCTTGATTCCTTCCCGAAAAATTGCTATTTGAGTAATGTTATCATTTTTACAAAGATCTTGAAAGACTGCAACAAAATCACAACATATTTGGACCATTATGTGGCCTTACGCATGAATAGAATAGGGATATGGTTATCCAAAAAATTATAAGTTTGGCAAGTAAATAATTAAAATATGGACACACATTTATTACTTTGAAAATTTTATAAAAATTGGATGAGATACAAAGCACTAAAGTTGTTTAGTTTGGCTATTCCGATATAAAGGATGGTGGTAGTTATTGTTCTTATGTTGATCTATCTATATTGTAAATGAAACAATCTCTACAGTGTAGAAATTGTTGTGTAAATGCATTAGCATGTTCCTAATGTTGGTGATCAATGTTCTATTTTATCCAGAGATTCGTGAACGTGACCGCGACCGTGACCGCCGCGACCGCCGCACGTCCCCGCAGCACGCGCGGGACAAGGACCGCGCCGAGCGACGGTCACCGCCCAAGGATGACCGATACAGGTACACTAGCTCTTCCCAGCGATTTCACCCGTAAAAAGTATATCATATGTGTTATTCCAGGATTTAAAAAAATATAGCAATATATAAACAATTATGTACATTATATTTTGTAACGGAAAAATTATATTTTTCCATACAGGATAAAAAAAGGGTTGACAAAAAAAGACTTGGCTGAATTCAGTTCCTAAGTTTAGTCAATCAGAAACATTACTTGCTTTTAAATTTAGGATGCTAAATTGCTAAATGTGATCACTACTTAATTACAAGCTTTATATTACTTTCACCTATCTGTTGTCTGTCTGTCTGTCTGTCTGTCTGTAATCAAATCTTGCAAGTTTAATTTGACCCACTTCCCGGTTTCCAATTGAGCTGAAAATTTGCATGTATGTGTAAATCGGATGACAATGCAATATTTTTATGACATTGAGCTGATCTGATGATGGAGCTGGAAGGTGGCCAAAGGAACTCTGTCATAAAACAACGCAACCCCATCGAGTTTGGGTTCATTTGATTCGTCTTGACGAGTACTTTATGATGCAAGATGGTAAGAATAATTAAAGCTTGTTTTTTAAAAGTATTTTTAAAATTTCACTTGTTTAGTAACTGAATTTAGGCTTCTGAATTCGGCCAAGTGTAATTAACAATTAAGGTAGATTTGGCGTTTTTTTTTTAATAATTCATAATAAGTATGTTTTTATTTTCTGTGTTGATACCACACATATTTAGAAGTTATACTTTTTAACCCCCGTCGCAAAAACGACGGGGTGTTATAAGTTTGACGTGTCTCTGTGTGTGTGTGTGTGTGTGTGTTTCTGTGGCAGCTCCTGAACGGATGAACGGATTTTGATTTAGTATTTTTGTTTGAAAGTAGAGTTAGTCGAGAGAGTTCTTAGCCATGTTTGGTGGAAATCGGTCCAAGATGGCCGCCGCTATAAAATGGCAGATTACTTCTTTCTTCCACAACCCGCTCAATATGGGTATCAAATGAAAGGGCCACCGTAAAACCGCGAATTACCTGTTTTAAATGTGTTGCGTTGGGGGTTTTTTTAAAATTAAATTCACTTGTTATACAGAAGCGAGCGGTCGGGTCGGCGTCACTCGCGGGAACAGACGCGGCGCGGGCTGCTGGGAGACAAGCCGGAGGAGGCGCGTGTCCCTGCGCTCATGGACCTCAAGCCCTTCGGCGGGGAGCCACCGCCCGGGTACGATAGGAAGTCACACGACGCCAGGGATGCTACCTCGCCCAGGTTACTATACCTACTATACAATTACTCTTTATTGTGACCATAAATATACAAAAAAAGGTCACCCATTTACGCGTGAAAGAGTAACGAACACCCATCCAGACGTGTAACATTTTAAACCGCGATCTGAACAAATTTTTGACCGAGTGAGGGTAGATGTAGAAATCTACCGTCTCGCTGACGCAGGACCGACGACCCTTCAGTTTTCTCGTCACCACGGATCTTGCAACAGAGCCGAAACGTAGGTTGATTTTATAATAATGTTTTTGAAAAAGTAACATAATTATTAAAATTACGCGATAAGTCCCGATTGATAAAATTAACATGGACCCATCCAGACGTCCATACATTCTTACAAACTTTCACGTTTATAGTATTTGTAGGATTGGTTAGCCCTTGACCACGATCTCGCGTGATGTTAAGCTACGATGCGGCCGAAGTTGGTAGCAGACTAAACCTAGAAGGCGGGATAAATATAATGTTAGGGTAAGGTAAATTTGATGTACCTTACCCTAACATTATATTTATCCCGCGCACACGCTAACATTATATTTATAAGGGGCGCGCGGTGTTTCCGCGCGCCCCTTGAGAGGGTGGGGTGAAACTCCTCTTCACCCCACCGCGGAGGGGTCCTCCTGTCAGTGAGGACCAAACGCCGTCGGGGCAGCGGATGAATGCTTCGGCGTACCCGTTGCCCCGGCATTATGGCGTCCCGCAGGACACCCCCAGGTTTTTTAGTGGGTATCCCCGCCGCTCCCATCTTTGGCGGGGGAGTCCCACATACCGCCCCGCGCCCCCCGGCGTGGGGTGATGATGCGTAACGCATTTTTCCTGGGTAAAAAAAAAAAAAAAAAAAAAAAAAAGGTAAATTTGATGTCGCCCTACTTGTTATAATCTAACTATACTTCAACGAGGGTAGTGAGTGAGCAATTCAAACTCAACACAAACTCAAAATTCATTTATTCAAATAGGCTACATTTTTTTTTTATTGTTTTCTCCTAAACCTCATTGAGGGTGGGATGAGACGTTGGTTCTCTTTCTTTCTCGTCGTATCCATTGGTAAATTTGTTAATGTGTGCGCTGCTATGTGCTTTGTCTTAAATCTTTACCTAAATTTCATATTTGACCGTTTTCTATTTTAAGTCTGATTTTTAGGGTTCCGTACCTCAAAAGGAAAAAACGGAACCCTTATAGGATCACTTTGTTGTCCGTCCGTCCGTCCGTTCGTCCGTCCGTCCGTCCGTTCGTCCGTCCGTCCGTCTGTCTGTCAAGACCCTTTTTCTCAGGAACGCGTAGAGGTAACAAGCTGAAATTTATAGGAAATACTAAAGTCCATTGCTTCTTAGAGCTGTGAAAAATTCAAACTTCTAGGCCAACGCAATCAAAAGATATAGTCGAATATGTCGCAAATTTCAGCAAATTTTCGACATTACCAAATAAATCAAAACCTACGGGGCACTTCCCGTAAACTCAGAATCTTGAAATTTGGCACAAAGCAACTCCTTAGAGCACAAATAAAGGAAAAATGGCGAAAACCATAAATTTTTAATTTCATCATATGAAAAAAATATTTTGAAAAATTTTATACCTACTACCCCTTTTCTCATGAACACGTAAAGGTATTAAATTGAAATTCATATCAAATACTCAAGTCTATAATACCTTTAAACTGTAATAAAATCAAACCTCCATGTTAACGCATTCAAAAGAAACAGCAATTTTAGCCGAAATTTTAAACACGCAACTACTCTCAAAAAACCAAAACCTACAGGGTACTTGCCGTGAACGTAGAATCTTGAAATTTGGTAAAAAGCAATCCCTTAGAGCACAGATAAAGGAAAAATTGCGAAAATTGTACATTTTTAGTTACATCATATAAAAAAATATTTTTAAAAATTTCATACTTACTACCTTATTTCTCATGAACGCGTGAAGGTATTAAACTGAAATTCATATCAAATACTAAAGTCTATAATACCTTTAAACTGTAATAAAATCAAACCTCTATCTCAACGCATTCAAAAGAAATAGCAATTTTAGCCATATTTTTTAACTCGCGACTCTCAAGGGAATCAAAACCTACAGGGTACTTGCCGTTAACTCAGAATCTTGAAATTTGGTTCGCAGCAACGTCTTAAATCACAGGCACAGGAAAAATTGCGAAAACTGTAAATTTTTAGTTACATCATATAAAAAATATTTCTAATAATTTTGTATTTACTATCCCTTTCCTCAAAAACGCGTACAGGTATTAAATTAAAATTCATACCAAATACTCAGCTTTATAATAACTTTAAGCTGTAAAAAAATCAAACATCTATGTGAACGCAATCAAAAGAAACAGCAATTTTAGCCGCATATTTTCAAACTCGCAAGTACTCGCAAGGGAATCAAAACCTACAGTATATAATATTATTCCCACTTTTCCTTAGGGTTCCGTAGAAAGCCGTAGGTTTATACGGAACCCTCGGTGCTCGAGTCCTACTCGTACTTGACCGTTTTATTTTTATTATCCGAAATATCTGTATCGTTTCTCCAAATTTTTTATTAAACTTTTCTTTATGCTGCCACTTTTTTAATGTTTTATGTTTCTTGTATCCGATTTACTCTTCTTAACACAATTATTACTCTCATTTCCTGTTGTTGCCTTTCACTTGTCTTCTTCCTAGTGTCCGTTTGGTTTCATAACTATTCCATTCCTCTCCTTTCTCTTCCTCTCTCTTTGAGATTTCTTCCTACATTGGAGCACTTTTGCAAGTCATTTTTCTATTTGAACACTCACACATCAATGACCCGGTTCATAGAGACATGTAAATTGTAAAGTTTGTTTGTGGTACAGATTCAGCGAGCGAGAGCGTCGCGGCCGGGAGAGAGAGCGCGAGCGCGACCAGAGGCCCGCGCGACGATCCGAGGAACGCAAGTAAACTTAACACTATATTAAAATAATAATAATAAATAATAATTGGGGTTTATACTCCAACAGAACAGTGGGAGTATAATTTTATTTATTTATTTTTATGTGATGAAGTAGAAGACGAGCAAGACGCTCTCCTATGTTAAGAGATAACGGCTGCCCATAATCAGTACAGTGTCACCTAGGATTTCACAATTATGTGAATTCTAGGAGCACTGCACCAACGCTTCTTACTCAAGAGTCATAAGATGTTAAGACTGTTTAGCCCAGTAATTTCACTAGCTACAGTGCCCTCCTACCGGAGCACAGTAATGTTTGCACATCACTGCTCAGGCGGTAGAATAACTGGCACTGTTGGGGTACCCACCTAGATGATCTCCTGCAAAGGAAGTCTACCCCCGTCCCTAAAACCCAATTATTATTATTATAGAAAAATAAAAGAAAAAACTTCATTTATAACAGCTATGCCATATTGTCATTCATTACTCAACAGATTAAAGACGGAAACACATTACCTAGATTTTTTTAAGTTTATT
The DNA here is from genome assembly GCA_947507615.1 of Hemithea aestivaria. NCBI lineage: Eukaryota > Metazoa > Arthropoda > Insecta > Lepidoptera > Geometridae > Hemithea > Hemithea aestivaria. The sequence continues at coordinate 47,378 of CANNRZ010000029.1, read as the reverse complement.
ATTTTTATGTATGTTAGTCTTTAAGGTATTTATTGATACACTGTACTTGTTAGTGTACTATTGCCTGAAATAAATGAATATTATTATTAACACGCAACGTGACGCCACGCGACGACACTCGTTCGTTGGTCTGTGGCGTCACGACACCCGTCCGGATTGGTCCGTGGCGTCACGTGACCACACGCCACCCAATCCGGACGCCTGACGTCTCGTTTTAATAATGTGTTTCAACTTTACCCGCCGAATAGCAAGTAGCCTATGTGTTATTCTAAGGTTTAATCTACCTGTATAGCAAATTTCAGCACAATAGGTCCACCCATTTATACGGGAAAGATTACCAAACATCCACATAAAATATTATATATTACTAGAGTGTGCTCGTGGGTTTGCCCGCGTGTTAAATCCTTTTTTAACGGAGGTCTACATCATAAAATCTATCTATATTCCAAATTTCAAGTGAATCCGTCCAGTAATTTGAGCTGTACGTTAATAGATCAGTCAATCAGTCACACTTTCCTTTTATATATTTAGATTATAATACTAATGTAATATATTATTGACGATATTTATATTGTATTTCAGACACAAACCTACAGAGAGACGCGAGCGGTCGCGGTCTCGCGGTAACTACGCACAGGCTTCACACTCTTCCTCCAGGTTTGTATTGAAAAAGTTTCAACATACCCATTCTGCCCTTACCCTTTTACCGGGGGTAGACATCCTTTGCATGAGGTCGTCTAGGTGGGTACCCCAACAGTGCCAGTTATTCTACCGCCTGAGCAGTGATGTGCAAACATTACTGTGCTCCGGTAGGAGGCACTGTAGCTAGTGAAATTACTGGGCTAAAGAGTCTTAACATCTTATGACTCTTGAGTGAGAAGCGTTGGTGCAGTGCTCCTAGAATTTCACATCATTGTGAAATCCTAAGTAGCACTGTACTAATTATGGACAGCGTTATCTCTTAACATCAGGAGAGCGTCTTGCTCGTCTTCTACTTCATCACATAAAAAAAAAAAAAAAAAAAACCCATTCTGTTTGAAAATACCTCTTTCTTCTTCTTTTCTCTTCCTTTCATTCCCATTCCCATCTTCATTCATTCTTCATTTTTACACTTAAGTTACGAAATTGTGTTTTAGTTTTAAGATTCTCTGTATATTTGTGGTGTTACAATAAATAGTATTCTATTCTATTCTGTATGGTAAAGTAGGCCAAGGTATTATTCTGGATCACCTGACCCTGCATCAAGGATTAGTTATGAGCGGTTTGACGGCTGGAAGGCTGTGACTAGTTGCCACTTATTTTACAAAACCGTTTCGCCATGTGATCATTATGGCCGTATTTCTGGCATGACGTTCATACAAATCTTTCTATCAAAAATAGTCACAGTAACAAGTGAAATTAAACAAGTGAAATTAAACAAGTGAAATTTAAAAAATACTTTTTAAAAACAAGCTTTAATTATCATTACCATCTTGCATCATATAGTACTTGTCAAGACGAATCAAATGAGCCCAAACTCGATGGGGTTGCGTTGTTTAATGACAGAGTTCCTATAGCCACCTTCCAGCTCCATCATCAGATCAGCTCCATGTCATAATAATATTGCATTGTCATCCGATTAACACACACATGCAAATTTTCAGCTCAATTGGAAACCGGAAGTGGGTCAAATCAAACTTGCAAGATTTGATTACAGACAGACAGACAGACAGACAACAGACAGGTGAAAGTAATATAAAGCTTGTAAAAAAAACTTTAAAAACAAGCTCTTATTATTTATTACCATCTAGCACCAAAGTACTCGCCAAGTTGAATCAAATGAGCCCAAACTCGATGGGGTTGCGGTTGCGTCGTTTAATTACGAAGTTCTTATGGCCATCTTACTCCATCATCAGATCAGCTCCATGTCATAATAATATTGCATTGACATCCAATTTATAGATGCATGCCAAATTTCAGCTCAATCAGAAATCACGAAGTGGATCAAATTAAACTTCCAAGATTTGATTACAGACAAGTGCTAAGGTGAAAAGCTTGTAAAATAGATTCGCTTTCCTTTTACCATCCTGCGATAGAGATTATTGTCTTGCTCAGCTTTGTTTCTCTATAGTAATTCTACTTTTTTTTTTAAATAACATAGCACTATATGGATCTCTTACACTAGTTATGAGTAGTATTACAATGTAGTCTTTCTAGGCTAATAAGTAATTTAACTCTAACATATTTTTCTACAAAATTTTATCTAACATAGTGTCCATTACCACTTGTCTTACAGTCTCTATAATTATTATTAATTCTACATGAACATTCCAGCAGTTCAAGCGAGCGTCGCAGCACGCCTCCATCGTCGGACTACCGTCCGTCGTACAAGGTGAACAAGAAGCTGGAGGTGATGGAGAAGATGGGGCTGCAGATCAAGACTCCTGATGGATCCATGGCCACCGCGCAGCAGCTGCGAGCGGCCGCCGGGGAGCCCGCCCCGCCAAGACCCGCCCTGCCTTCATATTATAACGCTGGGGCTATGACTGGCAAGATATTGGACCAGGTGTGTGTGTTTGTATAATGCTGAAATGCTGCTAAATCTTACTTAACCGATTCCGTCTTTTTAGCAATCTTTAGTGCCTGGCGTCAAACAAATATAACGTGATGCCTCTCGGGCACCATACGCTATACGAATAAAAGAAGAAGAAGAACCATACGCCATAGATTTACATGGTGCCTGTGCGGCATCACCCGCACGGAATCGGTTAAAATTATAAACGTGAATGTTTTTTTAAGAATGGATGTTTGTTACAATTTCACGCCTAAACGGGTGGATCGATTAAGCTGAAATTTGGTATATAGATAGCTTAGACTAGAATAACACATAAGCTATAGAAAAGCGGGTAAAACCGCTGGGCGCAGCTAGTAATAAATAAATGAAAATGTTATCTTGAAGGTTTTAAATAAAATAATCTATCTAACAGGGAAGAGTATCCAATTGGCTGACTGATCTATCAAGGCACAGTCCAATTCACTAAATGGATTGGAAGATATTTTAGGATATAGGTTTTATAACGTAGAGAAATCCTTTCTTAGTCATAAAATCTATTTCAACCCAATTTATCACTGGGTTTTGTAGTGCGTTGATAAATCAGTTAATCTTTCCATTTATATATAAGATTATACATCCATTTATATTATGATTATATTATATTTTAGATTATGCTATATTAATGTTGTTCATAAACTTACAGGTTCAAAAGCGCAAGCTGCTCTGGTCCAACAAGAACAAGAACGAACAGGAAGAGGCGGCCAAATGGAGCGGAACGCGCTTCGCTCAGGACAACGACGGCAAACAGGCCTCCAAGTTCATGAGGCTCATGGGGATTAAGGATCCAGGTATTTACTAATTGTAGTTATTCCACATTTGGCCAGCGATTCCAGCCAGATTCTAACGGTCGAGCCTTTTAGGTTGGCATTTTTTTTTAATAGAAACTTAGCGAAGAGGTGACCAATCGGTTCACTTCCGCGTGTCGCTACGACTTATTTACTAGTGACGTTATTTTTTATGACCGCAAGAGTCACGCACGTCCAATGTTGTGTCTATTTATTCGGCCGCTACAAAGAGTACAGAAACTGAAAAATTCGTTATTTTATGATTTTGGTTTCCCAAACTTTGATTATGGCTAAACATTAGCAAAACCAAAAAGTTGAAAAAAAAGGTTGTTTTTTTTTATTTAATAGGCAAAGTTCACTTGAATCTAGTACAGTTCCATTCCATGTGAATTACGTATTTATAACTATTTGTAATTTAAAAGAGACAGATTTAGACACTTTCTTAGTCAGAATATTAATCGTATCTCGTTCATTTACGTCCATAAACGTCTCATATAAAGTATTTGTTTTCCCAGCGGCCGTGAAAGCAGAGTCAGACAAAGCAGCGGACCCGATAAAAAAGCAAGAGGAACTTTTCCAAGCGATGCAGGCGCAGTATGAAGTGGCTCGGGCCACCACACACACCATGCGCGGCGTCGGACTCGGCTTCCAACGCGGACAGTTCTAATGTGAGACGCCCTCATAAATATTACACACCACTCGTGTATTCACTTTTGATGAGATCATCTCAACCATGGTTAAACTGGAACTAGCTAAGCTTACTACATAAGCTTTGCTGTACATTGCGCTGTAAGAATAGAATAGAAAACTCTTTATTGAAACACTACAAACATACAGAAAACTTAGAACTATAACACAAAATCACGACATAAGTGTAACAATTGGCGGTCTTATCGCTAAAAGCGATCTCTTCCAGACAACCTTGCAGGGAGAGAAATACTGATATTTAAATGGGTAGGTGGTGAGTTTGTAGTAAGTCGACAATGAAGAGTGTTATGCGGCTATAACATTTTATATCGTTATATTTATAAAGGTAAAAGTACTAGGCTTCTTTGTACTTTGACGTCATATAGGCGCGCCAAAATGGTTATTTAAATCGTCCGAAAAATCATTGTGATTTTTATTTATTTACTTTTTGAGCTAAAATATGTGGTGGTTACTTTTGGCATTGTAAAAACTATTAGAATCGTTTAAAGACACATATTTTACCTATAATGATGTCTTTCATCAGAAGTTCATGCCTGCAGTCAACATCAGGTATGGTAGACAAGAACTCCTGAAGCATTGTATTTTTGTATTTATCCAAACCCGTGGTTGAGATAATCTCAAAAAAGATTAATATATGTACAGCTGTGTAATATTTGTAATGGATATCACTCACCTACAAATTGTAGTGGCAAATAAGTGCTAGTGATCTGTGTAAAACACTGTGACGACTGACTCTGAAAGTTGAATATCACAAGAAACTGCAGTAGTTGTGATGATGGATAACAAGAGAACCTATGTTTTGTTTTTGATGTAAGTTTCACTTTAATTCTATTAAAAATATACATGAGTGCTTCTGCACTAAATCTTATTGAGGTCTAATCTTTTTAAATGATGAACCAGCAGGCTTATAGGTATGCTGACATTCTCAAAATGATAAATATCTCGAGCAAAATGTCATACATTGTATATAATAGGCATGTGGACAGAAAAAAATTTTTTTGTCCATAATGTAGATTTAAAAAAAATATTGGACACGTATTTTTATTCTTGTAAATTTAATGAAAAATGAGTAAGTTACAGCGCCTTAAAGTTGCGGAGAAGGGGGTAATGACGTCACGCCTCAGTACGATTTGTACTGAGGTGTGACGTAGTGTTTCTCCCCCCATAATTTTAGATTCCTTATATCTCAGTCAAATTCAATGATATTGACAAACAAAAAAATACGTATCGAATATTTTTTTATTATTTTAATTACGGACTAATAACATTTAAAAAATGTTAGCCTTGTCATCACGCCTATTGATGTCGCTATCTTAAAATCTAGTTTAACATGTTAATAAGATAATTTTGATAGTAAAACTCGTAATTAAGTCTTGTTCGTGCGCATATTAATTCTGCTAAACATTTTGTTTGGTAGTTTACACAATACAGTCATCAGATGTCATCATCTTAAGTAACTAAGGCTCATTATAATATGTAGTGCAGAAGTGCTCTTAAATTGTAAAATAAAATTGTATGAAGATGATATAAATACATTAAAATAATTAGATTGTCTGATCCATTTTGTGTTGTCATATTCTAGTGCTTCATTATGATGTGTAGATATTTCTTGCTTGTGTTGCATACCCCCGCGATCATTTATCAATTTGAGAGATGTGAGAATAGAAGATATTATGCTACAAGATTTTTTTCTTTGATTTTAAGTTGTGTATATAGGTTGAACAAAAAAACCTATAATATTGTGACTTGACTCTGACAATGTAACATAAGAACAGGACCTGTTCTTAAAAAAAACCTGTTCTGTTGGAGTATAAATCCCATATTATTTCACTGCTTTGATATTGCAGTGAAGCTCTAAAATAGCTTCAGTATTGCATAATTCTAAAGACCTTACAAATGTATGGCCAAAAAAAAATCTTTTTTTTTTTTTCAAAATAATGCTATATATAATGATCTCCCATTGGTTGTATTCCTACAAATACAAAGGATGGCCAAAGTAATGGTGAACCCACATCTATCCGCATTGACCGCGCCGAATAGAATTTTGAATTCTTTATATGAAATCTCATGACACTTGCCGGAGTTGAATCGGAAGAAGATTTCCTATACAATTTTTTTTACGGCGCGATCAATGCGGATAGATGTACGACCACCATTATATGCTATGTGAGAAAGAGATGCTAAATCACTCACTAGTGACAATTTAATAAACCTAAATAAGTAATCAGCTAAGAAATTTTATCTTATGACAAACAATATATGAAATTATTCAAAATCTATCACTAGTTACTGCTAGATATAACTAGATATTTATAAATAGCTAAGTGAATCAATAGTTTTATATATTGCAGACAAATTTCTAAAAGTATTGTAAAAAGTAAATGTATGTTAGTGTGGTATAAGTTAGTCTTCTCTTTTTTATTGCTTATTTTTTTTGATTTTCACTTATGCACTTTATAATAATACTTGTCCTATATAATACACTGACCCATGCAGTGCCTAAAAGAAATGATAAATCTTACATTTTTTTAGTTAAATATTAAAATATGTAATAAAACACACTAATTTGTCATTTCCGGGGGTAGACTTCCTTTGCAGGAGGTCGTCTAAGTGGGTACCCCAACAGTGCCACTTATTCTACCGCCTGAGCAGTGATGTGCAAACATTACTGTGCTCAGGTAGGAGGGCACTGTAGCTAGTGACATTACTGGGCTAAAGAGTCTTAACATCTTATGTCTCTTGAGTAAGCAGCGTTGGTGCAGTGCACCTAGAATTGCACATCATTGTGAAATTCTGGGTAGCACTGTACTGATAATGGGCAGCGTTATCTCTTAACATCAGGAGAGCGTCTTGCTCGTCTTCTTACGTCTCCACATAAAAAAAAATCCTTTAGGCTCAGTTAGTTGTACCCTCGCAGAATATGTAATCTATAGAAATAAGTTTGTCATTTTCTATTGTGTGATATAGTTTTATTAATATTGTTGTTTTTGTTTTATTATTGCGAAATACAGGGTGACACTTCAAATTATTTCATTGCTTTTCTCATAACTAGATGTAGGCTTAACAAGTAACACTTTAGTGCCTTTTCACAGTCATTTAAAATAATTTATGTTATTATTTTTTAAGGCCAGGCCGGGGAAGGTAATATTATTATTGTCTCTTGAGAAAAGTTTACAATTAGCAAGAACATTGTAAAGGTACCTATAGGGTATATGGTACACTCTAATAAACCACTTCTTCGAGGAGTAAGAAACGGTAGGCAAGGGGTGAACACAATAGATCCCAATGGGTCGATGTGTTGCTGACTTCGTCAGCCCCCTATATAAGATAAGATAAGATATAGGGTATTGTATGTTGATAAATATTTTGTTCAAGTACTTTTTTACATTTGAAATCACATTGATTTTGTCCTCAGAGAAAGACAACTACAAGATTAGGATGTCTTTGAAAAATACATTAGTTGGGAAAAAAGTCATGAAATTCGAGCAAAGTAAATACGTAGCTCAGTTTATGAGCTTTGTGTTACGTCATCCCCTGTACATACATAAATGACTCAATCGCATCGTAACACAGAAAAACCTATATGGAAAACAACTTTAATAAAAATAAATATTACCAAATTAATATATTATTTAAATATAAATATTACCTAATCTGGACTGACCTAAACCAGGCACCCTGTATAATGCTTGCTGTGCAAATTATTGTTTAAAGATCTTACTGTATTTTGTTCCTAAGTGTAGAGTAATTTATCCAAGTGTGGATGTTTTATTTTAATGTTAAATAAGGTAATAAATATATTATGGACTGCTGCAACATTATAACTCAGTTGTTTTAATTCAATACTAGCTTGTGCTCGCGGTTTTGCCTGCATCGACAAATCCTTTCTTAGCGGTGGTCTACGTCATAAAACCTATCTGTGTTCCAAATTTCAACCCAATCCGTCCAGTGGTTTAGGCTGTGCATTGATAGATCAGTCAGTCAATCTTTCCTTTTATATATGTATTTAGATTATATTATTATTAACTTTTAAGAGGCCTCTGCGTATGTACAACTCTAACGTACAATATGACGAATTTTGAAGTATAAAGAAGAAAGTTTTGAAGTATTTAGAAGTATAAAGTTCGTAATCGTCGTTTTGAAAATGTCTCTCAGTAAAGCTCTTTTGAAGAGCCACTCAACGTGTACGTTTTGCACGTTTCAAGTAAAATCTTTGGGCATTGCTAGCCAAATAATAACAAAAACTTTATCTTTAAATATTATAAACGTGAAAGTTTGTAAGAATGTACGGATGTATGTTTGTTACTTTTTCACGCCTAAACGGGTGGACCAATTGAGTTGAAATTTGGTATAGAGATAGCTTAGACCCTGGAATAACACATAGGCTACTGAACAGTGGTAAAATCGCTAGGCGCAGCTAGTTAATCATAGTTTTAATTAATTATTATAATAGTTATACAGGGGGTTTTTAGTTTTTACAGAGTGCGCACCACAAGAGCGAAGGCGTCGTCGAGGCCGAAAAAGGCTAAACGCGCTGACTTACTGGCCAAAGGTGGCGCAGAATAGAGATGCGTGGACGCGTGGAGGGATTTGGGTGAGGTCTTTGTCCAGCTGTGGGACAGTATAGACTAGGATAAAAAGTTACATTTTGGTACTTCATCCAAGTAAGTGATTTGCGTGTCCATCTCGTGCTGGTCGTTTGGGCAGTCTATTACCCTCGATAATGTTATATCGTAGCAAATCAAGATCTGTGTCAGGTAGTTGTGCTTCGTCTCCTGAAATTAAAGGAAAATTATAATATTCAATGTACCTATATAGTGTAGACGCAGCAACTTGAGTAACCACCAACGTTGATCACAAATCACGTGCCTTACACTTATTATTATGCCCTTATGATATATAAGGGCCTTATCGAATGGCATGTATACTCATAGGCGGATTTAGGGGGGGGGCCAGGGGCCAAGCCCCCCCCCCCCCCCCCCAGAAGCATTGTTGAGGTACGAATTTTGCAGATATTTCATGGTCAAGATTATAATTTTTTCTCGGCGCTCGCAGCAAGCTGCTCCCGCACTTATTATTAAGAATATTTAAACTTTTTAACTGTATAGAGCGAGCTAAACACACACTTTTCGTAGTAAAAATTATAATATTTTTGCCCGTCTGCACCTTGGTCCCCCCAGGATCAAATCCTGGATCCGCCAGTGTGTATACTTACTAGATTTGTTACAAACTTGACTTCAACAATCTTCATGAATATCCTCATGATATTTCTGATGGAGCTAGTGGTTCCAGGGACGAACCCCGCACTTTTCAGCAATGTAAACATATTCAATCCTTTATACAACTCGACCGTTTTTTCAAAATAGCCCAATAAGTTGCAAATCACTGGGGATCGGGTTGCACATTTTCCATGCTTATTAAACTCATATTTCCAAAATTTTACGCTCGGCTGTGGTAAAATGTTCGTCCAGTCATCTTTTAACCTTGCTCTTATATTATTTTTGTACAAGAATTCTTCTTCTCTAAACGGTTCTAGTCGCGAGTCGCGTGGTGGAGCATTTGGTTAATTCTCTGTAATTATATACTTCTCATTGTAAATTAACGGCATAAACTCACTTGTATTTACTTCGGCTTCGTGCCGACCGTTTCGATCCTGTACGAGGATCTTCCTCAGGGATCTGCTGCGGTTACGCGCCGGCGTCCGCGCCCCGCATAGCACTGCGCGCGCGCAGCAACTCTACGGGCCGCGGGGAGGGGGGGGGCTGTCACTTGTCGCCGCGGCTGATCTTGATGACTCGTACACACCGTGCTCACCACATCGTCAGACCGAATATCACGGCTCGTAGTGGTAGATACCGCTTGCAAAACGAGATTCTACGCCTGCGGCAGCAACCAACCGCCGTCTCTATTGAAATTCGGCCGACGACTTATCTCTATGGCTTCGCGTATTTTTCGCGGAACGAAAAATCTTTCTCTCGCTAATACGGTTGCTTTATCGAAGAGTTGCTGCGCGTGCGCAACTTAACTCTTCAATCAACTTAACAGAACTGTCTGATCAAGCTAGGGAACCGGACATTATTTGTCTTTCAGAGACTTTCATTCAAAGAGGTCATGAACATTTGGTAAATATATCTGGATATGAATTAGGCTCTTCTTATTCTAGGCAAATAAAGCAAAAGCGAGGTGGAGTATGTGTATTTTAGTGAAGCGAGGTATCAAATACAAACAAACTACAATATGTAAAGATCTCTCTGTTGATAAACATTTCGAATGTTGTGCTATAGAGCTAACAGCAAATAATATGTTTATTATATGCATATATAGAACACCTGACTCCAACTCTAGTTTGTTTTTTTAAGAATCTTGATACTTTGCTACATAATATTACTAAGAAAAAATCTAATAAACAAATTATCCTAGCTGGAGACTTGAACATCAACACGCTACAAAAAAATAACAAGGACGTTAGGCATCTCTTAGAAATGGCACAAACTTACAATTTAGATTTACATATAAACGAACCAACAAGGAAAAAAACATGTATAGACCATTTGATTAGTAATGTTCCCAATGCATATGGTGAACTGTTGCATCTCCAATTATCAGATCATAACACAGCACAAATGCTTAATATCCCACAGGTAAACAAAGAGAAGCAACTCCTTGAATATTACACCTTCAAACGAGACTTCGACATAGAGAATATATTAAAGTTTAAAGAATGCCTGTCAAGCTTATCATTTCAGAATGTATATGAGGAACAGGAAGTTGATACTGCTTTTAGTAATTTTCATAGCACCTTAACTCTATTTTATAATCTTTGTTTTCCCATAGTCAAAGTTAAGGTTTCAAGTAAGACACGTAAATTGAAATGGATTACCAAGGGGTTGAAAACTAGCTGTAAAACCAAACGGTCTTTACGACACAAATATTACAAATTTAAAACCGGGGAGTCCAAAACAAGGTATAAAAAATATTCTAAACTTCTAAGAAAATGTATTGACCAATCCATTAAAAACGAAAATAGCATAGAAATTAAAAATTCTAAGAATGTGTGCAAAACTTCTTGGAAACTCATAAAAAAAGAATCGGATAATGTGAAAAATGTAGAGCATATATCTAGTATAAAACAAGGAAATGTTACCTTTGAAAAATCTGGGGATATAGCAAGAGTGTTCAACGATTTTTTTGTGAATTCTGTAAAAAGTGACTTACCATTGGCAAATACTTGTAAATCAAATATTTCAAACAGTATTTTCATGGAGCCTTATGACTGCCAAGAAGTAAATCAAATCATCATGTCCCTTAAAAATACTAATTCTGTGGGTTATGATGAGATACCGACGAATATATTAAAAGCCAGTTCGTGGGAAATTACTCCGATTTTAACACATTTGATAAATTTGTCATTATCTGAAGGATGTTTCCCGGAGTTACTTAAATTGTCAATAGTTAAACCATTACACAAAAAGGGAGACAAAAGTAATTTGAGTAACTATAGACCTATCACTCTCATACCTACTTTAGCTAAAATATTTGAATCTGCAATATATAGACGACTGTTAAAATTCATAAAAAAATATCATATAATCAAACCTGAGCAATATGGTTTTCAAAAGGGTAAATCGACAACTTCTGCATGTTTTAATCTTGTCACAAATGTAATAGATGACCTTGATATAGGTAGGCTAGTGACAGTAATATTTTTTGACATGTCAAAAGCTTTTGACTGTGTGTCACATAAACTATTATTAGACCTGTTGGAAAGGTTTGCCACAGGGGTCAGTTTTAAGCCCTCTACTTTACGCTTTATATACATTTGACCTAGAATTATCTGTCCTTCCCTTTTGTAATATTTTGCAATATGCTGATGACCTAGTTCTTTACTCCTCTGACAAGTCTATCGATGTTGTGGAAAACAATTTAAATTCGGCCCTAAATTATCTCCATGGATGGCTTTTGGATCATGGCCTTTCCCTTTCGGCTTCTAAATCCACTGTAGTAACATTTTCCACAAAACGTTTTATTCCTCCTGCCATAGTAAAAATTAACAATGAGATTATTCCGCTTCATAATAGTGTCAAATTTTTAGGAATTTGGCTTGACTATAAACTGTCAGGCTTATTGCATTCCGACTATGTGGTTAAAAAATGTGAGAGTAACATTAACATTTTAAGATCTCTCTCTGGAGCCTGGTGGGGTTCCCATCCTTATTCCCAAAAGCTGTTGTATAATGCCATAGTCCGTAGCCACATTGACTATGGTTGCTTCATTCTGGGCAACAAATCTGCCTGTCGAGAGATTGATAAGGTTCAAGCAAAATCTCTTCGAATAATTCTGGGGGCGATGAAGTCGTCCCCTATCAATGCCATGCAAGTGGAATGTGTTGAGCCTCCGCTCTCTCTCCGTAGGCAATATCTATGTAATAGATTTGTTTGTAAATTATTACAAAATTCCAATCACCTTCTTCTATCTAAATTGGAATTATTACAAGATTTATTTGGTCGTCGCCCTCCTAATACTCTTCCAGATCTTCTGCGCAGCTACCGCTATCTTACTCGTCTGCCAGATCCCCTTCATCAGTTCTCTATATCTCCACTATATTCCACTCCTTTTGATGCGCTTATTTTTACTCCCAATGTCATATTGGACTTTGGCATTGATAAGAACACTGTGGATGCTAACAGTGTTTTTCTGAATACCATTAATTCTAATTATTCGGACTGGTCTTTATTTTTTACCGACGCTTCAAAGTCCTCCGATGAACCGGTTGGAGCGGCAGTTTGGTTTCCTGCGTCAAGAATAATTTTAAGCTTCAAATGCCCTCCTCTTACTTCTGTTTTCACAGGGGAAGCTATCGCTATTTTGGAAGCAATCCTGTTTATTAAATCTCACAATTTAAGCAAATGCATTATTTTCTCGGACTCCGCAAGTTGTTTGCAAGCTATTCTCTCTAATCAATTTCGTTCAAAATCTCGTTTCCCAATCATTCTGAGAATAAGAGATTCCCTTTTTCAATGTCACAATCTTGGCATTAATTTGATTCTCGCGTGGATCCCTGGTCATATGGGAATTCTGGGGAATGAGTCAGCGGACTCATGTGCCAGGAATGCTTCCTTATCTGGTTCCCTAGTCCGTCAGATCTACTCTCATGATATGTGCACCGCATTTAACCCAAAATTATTTGAGGCGTGGTCATCTCAATGGCAAGTTTCTAAATGCATAAAAGGCAAATTTTATGGTGACATTCAATCAAATATCCCTCATAAACCTTGGTTTTTTAAATTTAAAAAGGCAGATAAAACCACTACTTCTACTATCTGTCGCTTACGATTAAATCATGCCTGTACTCCAGTTTTTTTGGCTAAACTTAGGATTAGGAATCACTCCATCTGTGAGTGTGGTTTAGATTTCGGTAATGTGGATCATATATTTTTCTCTTGCCCATTGCACCAGTTTTCGTTGTACGATGTTATACCGTCAGATGTTCCTCGTCCTGTCTCATTTAAATATCTCTTATCGCTCGTTTTTACACCATTTATTAGAATTTTGTGTAGATATATAAAAGAAAATAATATTAAATTATAAGTTTAGCTCTCTATTTTATTTGTTTAGTTCTCATTCCTGTAAATAGTATCCAGTAGTAGTTTTAGTAGGTTCCGAAACGTTTTTATAGTAATATAATAAGTGTGTAATATATTATAATATTGGCTGTATAATATATTTTAAATTTTCTCCTTTTTTTCTCTTATTATCTGTGGTATATCCTCATTATGTTTCATTCATTCAATTCAATGTTTTAATTTCTCAACTTTTATTGTATTTATTCTATTATGGTGTAGTAGTATTTTAATGTTTTTTGTGCTCTATAAAATTCCATTTTAAATTTGTAACCTATCGTTTGGTGGTTTATCTTTCCACGAGTCATTGGCAAAGTTGTGGTGCTATAGCACGTTCTCTAGCCATAAAATAAGAATAGAATAGAACTATTATTAGATAAATTAGAGAAACAGGGGATCAGGGGTGTACCATTGATGTTACTTCAGTCGTATTTAGAAAATAGACGACAATGTGTTGAACTCACAAACTTGAATGCTCAGAAGGAAGTACATAAATTTAGATCTAAATTTGTAAAAAATAACTACGGTGTACCACAGGGTAGCATTATGGGGCCTCTCCTGTTTTTACTGTACCTATATAAATGATCTAACTGACATTATTACCTCCAAACGTTGTGTACTATATGCTGATGACATTTCTTTAATTATGACATGTGATAAAAAATCTGACATAAATAAATATAATAATGACATCAATAATACTATAAAATCAATTATAAAATGGCTTAATGAACATCGGGAGACCGTCTTGCTCGTCTTCTACTTCATCGCATAAAAAAAAAAAAAAAAAAAAAAAAGAAAGAAAAAGCACACAATAATATTAAAATCTGCTACACAGATACTGAAATAAAAGAAGTCGAGGTAACAACATTTTTAGGTTTTACTCTCGACAAGTATTTAAACTGGAAGGCCCACATTGAAACAGTTTGTAGCAAAATACAAAGCTTTGTGTTTGTATTGTATAAGTTACGGAAAACCTGCTCTGATAAAACCGTTTTGGCAGCCTACCACGGTTATGTTGCCTCAGTGTTGAACTATGGCCTTATTCTCTGGGGAAACTCAACTGACATTGAAAGAGCCTTCATTGCTCAAAAGAAATGCGTAAGAGCAATTGCTGGGATACCTCCTTGGGAATCATGTAAACCCCTATTTAAAAAATATAATCTGCTAACTTTACCATGCATGTATATACTAGAGGCAGCAAAATTCGTTAAAGCTCATCCCGAGTTATTTAAGACTGCTAAGGAAATATATGTCAGAAATACTAGGAATCCTGACAGAATTGTTTTGCCTAGAGTACCTAAAACGGCATTATATAATAGAAATTGTTACGTAATGTGTGGACGAATATATAATGCCGTCCCACGCGAAATCAGGGTGCTAACACAACAAAAGTTTGTTAAAAAACTGAAAGTCTGGCTAATAGATAAATGCTTTTATTCTATAACAGAATTCAATAATAATATAAAGGGCATATTGTAAATTTATTTATTAATGTTGTTATACCTTTTTATTGTGTTGTTTTTTTTTTTTCTATGACATGATTTATTATTGTATCCTATATTATAAAAGTAATTCGCGCCATTTAATTGTAGTAATTTTTGGAAATATTTTAAAATTTGTATGCCAGTTGATCCTGGCCAAACATGCATGTCCTTTTTTATAATATGTTTTATAAGATCTTTATATGTACCATGTTTGTTGCAAATAAATAAATAAATAAAATAACCGCAGCAGCTCCCTGAGGAAGATCCTCGTACAGGATCGAAACGGTCGGCACTAAGCCGAAGTAAATACAAGTGAGTTTTTGCCGTTAATTTACAATGATGAATCTAAATACTCACGAATCGTTTAGTGTAAAATTATATACTTGTGGCCAAAATCCGTGAATCGCCCATTTTACTTCCAAATTCGGACGGATAGCTTCAGAGGCAAGAAGAAGTTTGAAAGCGTACCCCGGAGTCCACATCACAGCTAGTGCGAAGTAATCAAAGCAGTCTTCAGCCGTTGAATAATGGTCGACGCAGGTACTTTCTTTCGATGTGTAATAGTTTGTCCTAGTGACGGTGTTCGAAAATTTCCCAGGGTTTGAAGTAGTACTAGGTATACCAGGCTTAATATCTGCTACATTATTAGGAGATTTGGTGATCTTAATTTCTCCAGGTTTTGCTGTAGGAATTTCTATTTCATCAGAGTCAAAGGTATTATTGCCAGTAATACGGTTATGGTTGAGGACAGATGTTAATCTGGAGATAGATCTTTTAGGCCTGAAGGTAGGTTTTATAGGACTAAAGGTCAAAGTGACTGGTCTAAGGGTAAAAGCTTCTGTTTTTTGTGTTAGCTTTAGTCCGAGTAAACCAGTTTTAGTGCTGCAAAAGATAAATGCATTTTTCATCATCATTTCAGCCATAGGACGTCCACTGCTGAACGTAGGGCTCCCCTTTGGATTTCCATATGTACCGGTTGGAAGCGACCTGCATCTAGCGTCTTCCGGTAACTTGCTAGTCCGTGGTCTCTCAACCATTTTTCGACCCCATCGGCAATCCGCTCTGCCTGCCCATTGCCACTTCAGCTTGCTAATCTGCAGGGCTATGTACTGACTGTGACTTTGTTCGTCTACGGATCTCCTCAGTTCTGATTCGATCGCGTAATGCATTTTTAGTCCGGCGGATTACCTAGCCCGTTTTAGAGAAGTATACTTATAAATAGGTAAAGGCTCGCTGCGTTAGGAGTTAAGTATATAAACCTCGCTTACATGATTCTAACCAGATTTTAATAGGTTTCTTTTGGAGGGGTTTGAATATCGGCCCTGTTGTGGCCGTGGCCTAAGATTTTGAAAAACTATAAGTAAATTTTTTTTGATACTCCCACGAAACACAAATATTCATACTTTCGCATTTGCATCTCTAGTTGGTATATATGCAGTAGGATATTAGATA
Organism: Hemithea aestivaria; assembly: GCA_947507615.1. NCBI lineage: Eukaryota > Metazoa > Arthropoda > Insecta > Lepidoptera > Geometridae > Hemithea > Hemithea aestivaria. The sequence continues at coordinate 30,733 of CANNRZ010000029.1, read as the reverse complement.
ATAAATAGGCCAAGCGCTAGCCGGGCTACGCGCAATGTAGGCTTCCGTAGTACTAGCAAATCGAATATTAACAACCTTAAATTTCATCAACGATATCTTTAAAACTACTCATCTTAACCGCTATAGTTTTCCAGGAAAGTCCTTGATTTTTTTCAGATTTTTACAGCTAGGTATAATATAATAGTTCAGATTTTTAGGGGGGCTCAAAAAAAAATTTGAATGTGAATATAATGGAACGCTAAATCGAAAAAGTTTCTTTGCAACCCTTCCCTTATTTTGAAATAGGTACCTATTCAACGATACCCCACATGATGGGAACAGCCAGAAAAAAAAAACATCCCCATCCTACGTTTACGGAAGGTCATCATCAGCCCGTATTCGTCCACTGCTGGACATAGGCCTCTCCTAATACGCGCCACTGAGCCCGGTCTTCGGCTCTCCTCATCCAGTCTCTGGCAGCCATCTTCTTCAGGTCGTCCCTCCACCTGGTCGCAGGGCGTCCTACACTACGTTTACCTAAGCGTGGTCTCCACTCCAAAACTCGTCTGCTCCAGCGGTTATCGGTTCTGCGCACGATGTGGCCAGCCCACTGCCACTTCAGCTTGCTCACTCTTTGGGCTATGTCGGTAACTTTGGTTTTCTGTCGGATAACCTCATTACGAATCATATCCTTCAGAGAAACTCCAAGCATTGCCCTCTCCATTGCTCGCTGAGCGACTTTCATTCTGTGAACTAGACCAACCGTGAGTGTCCACGTTTCGGCTCCGTGAGTCATTACAGGTAGGACGCACTGCTCAAAGACTTTTCTCTTGAGGCTTTGGGGGATCGACGCCTCAAATATCTGTCGAAGTTTCCCGAATGCTGCCCAGCCCAGCTGAATTCGCCTGTTACATTCTTTCTCGAAGTTGTTTTTACCCATTTGTATAATTTGCCCAAGGTAAGTGTACTCTTGAACAACTTCCAGAGTGATATAACAACTTCCAGAGAGTTACGGAAGGTACCCTAAATTAATTAATTTTAAATTAATATTTGTTACCGTTGTCTTACCCTACACACCTCTATGCAAAATTACAACTTTCTAGGACGTATAGTTTCTCCGTAAAGCCGCGGACGGACGGACGGACAAAGCGAAACTATAAGGCATCCTTGTCGACTACGGAAGCCTAAAAACTAATATCTTAATGTCCTGACTAATGTCTTATTGGCTGACTGTCCTTGAGCGCAAGTCAAGTTGTCTGAATTATAAATTAAGACTCGTTTGGTCTCATTTTTAGGCTTCCGTAGTCAACAAGGAAGCCTTATAGATTCGCTTTGTCTGTACGTCCGTCGGTTTGTCCGCGGTTTTGCGGAGAAACTATAAGTCCTAGAAAGCTGTAATATTGCACAGAGGAGGGTAATGATCAGGGTGAGAGAACGGTAATAAAAAATAATTTTATTTTCTGACTGATACTAGCATGTGGGGTATCGTTGAATAGGTATTTTAAAATGAGGGATGGTATTTAGCGTTTCGTTTAAAATATATTCAATTAATAAAATAAAATTGAGTCGACGCGTGAGTTATAATGTAATTTCCAAGAAAGTATATAAAAACTGTTAGCGTATTCTTAAATGCATGCAGTGTCCTCATCGAGAAGGGCATTTATATACCTTGTCTTTAATGTTTTATTAAGTTAATTCTAAGCAATTAAATGTACCAGTTTTGTGGACCATAAAAAAAAAATAAAAAAAAAACTGGCTTTGACACTGTACGAGATTACGAGAGCCAATATTATACAACCGGATGTTTGCTAAAGCCACCGCTCCCTAAGTTTCATATTTGGGGATAATTACTTACCTCTTTTAGAGTTAGGGCAGATAGCCTTTCAGCTTTTATAAAATGACGAAGGTCTGCCGAACACTGGCTCTTGGGTCTTGGGTCATTAGGTAGTTTATTTTAAAAATAAGTAAAGTAAGGTTTGGATTAACTTACTCAGACTGAGCAGATTCAACGATCGCAAAAATCGTGATAATCACTAAACAAAGCCATTTTGCCTTCATTTTTATATATTTTTCACCGACGAATAAACAGAGGAGCTTATCGCTTCAGTCGACGCGTATATATATGTCACGGTAAATCTGATTAATTGAAAATTATTAATAATTTTACAAAATTATTAATAATAACCACATGTTTTGGTAAATGTGAATAAACGATCGAAATTTATTACTTTTACTAGTAATTATTAATAATTCCCGACACATATTGGTAAAAGTTATAAAATAAATGTAAACCTAATGTTTTTTGACCAGCAGGTATTTAAAAATTACTTGTTTTTAGTACAGAATTATGGGCAAGCCGAAATCAGTTGGTTAGGTTAGGTTTGAACAGTGACCACAATGCGCGAGCCGAGCGAGCGAAGCGAGCGTGCCGCGGCAGCGGCCGGCGAAGCGCCAGATACGAGTTGTTTTTGATACCTGAATAATTTCTATCTGTAGATTCGCAGTATCGACCGTAGTTGAAACGACCGTAGGTATTATGATACGTAACCATTTATTACATTTATCATTACTAGGGTTAAATTATTAATAAAAACCGACAAATGTGATTAATTTATCACTTTAACCTCGACTTTCGGTAATTATTAATAATAATAGATAATTATTAATAATCTTCAATTATTCACTCTTACCGTAACATATATATTTAATACTTCCTCCATCACAAGGACGACCGATTCACACACAATCTAAGAATGAATAAAAATATAAGTAGTTTATTAACGTATACCTGTCTATTCGTTTCGTTTTATGAATAAATATTATAATTTATACCAATAGTCCATTGAAAAGTTACATTTGGGGTTGCGTTTTTTAGAGGACGCAATTTTATTTTTTTGATGTGTAGGGGGGTCAGTGTAAAGCTAAAACCAAGTTTGTGGGGTCGCCACCCTTGTCCCACGACCGCCATCTTGAAAATAGGGGTTGAAATGGTTTTTACGATATATCTCTTAAACTATTCATCTGATTAAAATAAATATTAAGATTTTTTGTTGCAGATTAAATTCTCTACAACTTTGGTCCAGTAACTTTTTGTCGTAGATCTTTAAATAAAAAAGTTATAAGCGAAAATGTTCAGAAATTTGAGAAAAAAAAATATATTTTTTGATATACCTTTTTTTTTATTATCATTTTACGAAAAAATTACATTAAATTATTTTTGTAGATCGTTTATTGAGGAACAACTTTTATAGGAAACATTTTACAAGCTTTATATTACTTTCACCTGTCTGTTGTCTGTCAGTCTGTCTGTCGGTCTGTCTGTAATCAAATCTTGCAAGTTTTATTTGACCCACTTCCCGGTTTCCAATTAAGCTGAAATTTTGCATGCGTGTGTAAATCGGATGACAATGCAATATTATTATGACATGGAGCTGATCTGATGATGGAGCTGGAAGGTGGCTATAGGAACTCTGTCATTAAACAACGCAACCCCATCGAGTTTGGGCTCATTTGATTCGTCTTGACGAGTACTATATGATGCAAGATGGTAATGATAATTAAAGCTTGTTTTTAAAAAGTATTTTTAAAATTTCACTTGTTTTCATTAAGTCAATAGCTAAGGTTTTACAGCGCTCCGAAGTGAGTACTATTTTTCAGTACTCAACTATACATGGGTCATTCCATGTCAAATCGACAAATAGTTGGAATCGACCCCTTTCGATTTGGACAAATTTTGGTCAGAAGTTCTCTTTTATCATATAACGAAGTTCTGCCAAAAGAAAAAAATTAAAATATTTTTTTTCAAAAGATATGCAAATTCAAAATTTCGCAATTTTTACAGTTTTTCAATTTTGTTTTTGTAACATCTCGAACGCTATTATAGATACAGGAATGGCCTTTTGTTTTTAATATTTTGGATTTTTTTTTTGAAAATTGCCAATTTTTGAATCTTCGAAAATCGTTAAAATTGAAGTTAATCTTCAAAAATGCTGAAATTTTTGGAAAGGTGTTTTTTTTTCGAAAATATGAATTTTTGAATTTCCAACTCTTCAATGGCTATTAGTAATCCCGTCGAGTTTGGGCACATAATATTCGAATCGATGAGACTTTTTCATAACACTTGCTGTCGAGGGTCTGATAATGGACCAGGAGGTGCCTACGTCTCATCAATCCGAATGTAATGAGCCTAAACTCCCCGGTTTTACTAATAGCCATTGAAGAGTTTCAGTAGACACCTCCTGGCTCCATCATCAGATCAGCTCAGTGGTGCCAGATTATTAAACTGTCATCAGATTTCTAGACATTTGCAAAGTTTCATTATGATACGACAACCAGTAGTTGGTCAAATTTTATTTGCAAGATTTTTTACCGACTTTGTATGGAAAACTAATTTAAGCGTCATCAAAATAGACCATGTTTGGAAGCTCATAGCTGGACAACGATTGGAGATAGATAAAAAGTGTCAAGGCCAAAGTTGTAGAAAATTTTATGAGGTTTCATAATGTAGTACAACAAAATATCGTACAACGCACAGTTTTTTACATATAAGCAAAAAACCTAAAAATGGGACCTTCTTCGGCCTCCCCTCCCCCCCTCGGGCTCACCTCGGAGGGGTGGGGACTTTTAGTATGATTATCTCCTAACTAGTCCAAACAAAGTTACTAAGTTAGTTTTTCTGCTTTCGACTTTTCGATCCACATACCCTTTTTGGGCACTCATTGACTGGACTAAAATAAAAATGATTTTTTGAATTCTGGCTAAAACGTTCCGAACAGTCATCTGACAGCGCGTGACGTCACACCACTGGCATGTACTTACGCTTCCTAAGCAATGTTCCTGATTTCGACACATTTTAATTATTCATAACTTAAAAACCACTGAACCGATTTTGATGTAACTTATACTGTGCCCTTAGTTGGTCAATATTTAAGCCAAAAATAAAGTCAATAACTAAAATGTCTCTCTGAAAATATAAGATCCATTTTGGTTATTGACTTTTTTTTGCTTAAATTTAGACCAACTTAGAGCACAGTATAAGTTGCATCAAAATCGGTTCAGTAGTTTTTAAGTTATGAATAATTAAAATGTGTCGAAATCAGGAACATTGCTTAGGAAGCGTAAGTACAGGCCAATGGTGTGACGTCACGCGCCCTGATTGGCGTTCGCATTCGCGTAATAATAAGTAAAAATTATTGAAATTAAAATTGATTTTATTCCATTTTGGCTTGTAAATAGATCCTTAAAGGGTAAATCCTGAGATCGGGCGTATTTAAGTGATTTCCGTGGCAGATTTTAAATCAAAGTATTATTGCATTTAACATGTAAAACATCAAATTTCCCATAATTATAAGCACATCAATCAAATAGGCATCATTATAACTTGTTTTGTTCAGAAGATATTTAAATTTAAATTTTTGGTGCCACGGGAATCAATAAAGTGTGGCATGGTAATCAATATTAAAACTATTTTGTTTGAATTCTATGTTATTATTTAAATATTGACATCTACATACTAATCATATAAAATTGAAATGATTTTAAACGGTGATCCAAACAGATAGACACCAAACATAAAGTATTAAAAAAGGTCTATATTGGCTCTCTATATAATAATCATGTAAACTAAATAAAATCAACGTATTGCAGTCTTAAACAATGTAAAAATATTGAATATATAGAAGAATATATATCCTAGAATATGAGATCAAGTTCTCAGTCACAGTTACTAACAGGATTCACTCCAGAAGCTGTCATCAGATTGTACATTTATCATTAGTTAGGTTAATCTGGACTGAAAGTTGCAGTCAGCCCATAGTTTCGTTTTATTTTTTCATCATACATCATCTCAGCCATAAGACGTCTACTGCTGAACATAAACCTCCCCTTTAGACCTCCATATATAACACCGGTGTTGGAAGCGACCTGCTTCAAGCGTCTTTCAGCGACCTAAATAAGGTCGTCTGCCACACTTGTGGGTGGACTGGGTTTGCTTGCCTGTGGTAGCCACTTGAACACTTTTCGACCTCATCAGTGCTATGTGGCCTGCCCATTACCACTCCAGCTTCCTGATCCGCGGAGATATGTCAGTGACTTTGGTTCATCTTCGGATCTCCTCATTCCTGATTCGATCACGTAGAGAAACCCCGAGTATAGCCCTCTCCATAGCTCGCGGAGCGACTTTTGAATGTGGGGATATAATGGTGCCGCATAAGCCAGAGCGGCTGTCTACTATAGTACAATATAAAAAATCTGATGTATACAATTTAAAAAAATATCTGAAATAATGAAATATACAAATATAAACTATCAAAATCACTTCCATACCTGCGGCTTCGCTGTATATGGGTAAAAAGTGAAAGAATGCGCAAGAAAACTCAGAGGAAAATTGATCACCGTGGTGAAATGCCATGAAAATCAATACCATGGAAATCAAAATTGTATAGTTTTTTGTCAATATTTTTAAATACCATAATTATAGACCAAAAATAATAAAATATATGATAGACAATACCCTTTTCCTAACTGCACACCCTAGTCAAAAAACCGTAATGGATAAAAAAATATTTTTAAACATGGAAAAGGTAATCAATGATCTAGTGAACCAAAACCACGGTAATCAATTTCTCACCTTCGTAAATCCAGTTTATAACAACGAGAGGAGGAGCCTCTCTTCACTATGTTTAGAGCGCAATCGAAGTTAGCCAATAGCGTGCGTACAAGCTTCTAAGTATTGTGGTTTGTGAAATGTGGGTAGTTATGTCGCGCGCCATGGGAATCACTTTTTGTCCGGGGACAAACCTAAATTTGTTATTTTTTCTAAAACTACGCTGAGTACAGCCTTCGCGTATTTTTTTGATCATATAACAGTTCACCCTTTACAGCTTAGATCACAGGAATTAATTAAATTCCTTTTATAAATTAGTGTAAAAAATATATTTTGTTCCGAAAATGTGTAAGGGACAGCCCACGGTAATCAAATTTCAGGGCTTTTACATTTTTTTTTAGATACTTGCAGCTAAATATAACCTAATGTCTATCATGCATTAGGTAGATTGAACCTTAGACTAACAGGAAAAAAATACCTTTGGGTAGAATTTTTATGTTACGGGTAGTTTATTCCCCCAGACACGTAAAATTTTGTCTCTCAGGAATCACCCTAAAATGTGATTGTAGGTTTTTAAATACTGTCTTTTATGTGAAAAACATAACTTTATATGAATTCGTAACATGTGTCAACATCCCTATTAGTAAAGGGTCACGAAATTCGAGCAAAAGTGATTACTTACGCAGGTCGGTTGCTGCGCTTTATGTTACGTCATCCCTGTTTATATTTTACACAATTACTAATTATCGCAACAACGGCGTCACATTAAAAAAAAAACATTTATAGAAAACAACTTTAATATAAATCACATTAAAATATTACCTCACCTGGACTGACCTAAACCAGGCACCCTGTATAATGCTTGCTGTGCAAACTATTGTGTAAAGATCTTACTGTGTTTTGTTCCTAAGTTTAATTTATCCAGTTTAATTTGTCCAGGTGTGGAATTTTTTGTTTTAATGTAAAATAAGATAATAAATATTGCTTATTGCTACAACATTATAAACTCAGTTGTTTACATTCAACAACTTTTAGGAGCCTCGTCTTTGCTTGCGACTCTTACACGCACGCACGCCGCACGACACGACGAAATAGGTATGAAAAATAAATTCTTAGAAAATGTACCATTTAAAAATGTGTCTCGAGTCTCGGTAAAGCTCTTTTGAGAATTTGAGAAGCCACCCAACGTTCAGCGGGTAAAACCATTGGGCACAGCTAGCCTTTAATTTAAAAACTAAATTAATTATTATAATTAATGTTTAAATATTAAGGTTATTTGGTATTTCATCCAAGTAAGTGATTTGTGTGTTCATTTCGTGCTGAAGGTCTTGATTTGGGCAGTCTATTGCCCTCGATAATGATATATCGTAGCAAATACAGATCTCTCTCAGGTAGTTGTGTTTCGATTCCTGAAAATTAAGAATTGAAGTGTATAGAATTTTGTTTACAATTTACTTATATATTACATTTTACGATTTTGAAAACCACCGCGAGAGAGGTTCTCCATAACTAAAACAACAAAAGTGCACAACTGCACAACACACGTGTAATATTGTCGGAAATATCACAACCACGGTTTCAGACAATTACGATGTCCTTCATCATCAGTTCACGCCTGCAGTACCCGATGCTCACTGATGAGAGCGCGGACTAAATCCACAAAAAAAAACTGTGGGTGTTCCTGCGAAGCGCCATGATGCTGGGGTTGCGGGCACTCCGAAGCACTCATTTGTGGCATGTAGGATCGGTTTAGGCGGTAGGTTTAGAGGTCTATGGATCAGCCTAAGCTAAGTCAATCATTAATAGGTGGCATAATCAACAGCTTAAAGTAATACTTACTGGATTTGTAACAAATTTGACATCAACACTCTTCTTGAATATCCTCATGATATTCCTGACGGAGCTAGTGGTTCCAGGGACGAACCCCGCACTGCTTAGCAATGTAAACATATTCAGTCTTTTAAACAACTCGACCGTTTTTTCAAAATAGCCCAAAAAATTGCAAATAACTGGGGATCGGGTCGCACATTTTCCATGTTTATTAAACTCATATTTCCAAAAATTTACGCTCGATCGTGGTGAAATGTTCATCCAGTCATCTTCTAACATTGCTCTTACATTATTATTGTACAACATTTCTTCTCGAAACGGTTCTAGTCGCGTGGTGGAGCATTTGGTTAATTCTTTTTTATTATATACTTCTGGCCATAATCCGTGAATCGTCCATTTTACTTCCAAATTGTGACAAATGGTTCTAGAGGCTAGAAGATGTTTGTAGGCGTAGCCTGGAGGCCACGTCACAGCTAGTTTGAAGTAATCAAAGCAATCTTCAGCCGTTGAATAGTGGTCGACACAGGTACTTTCTTTCGATGAAATTGTGTTATATTTTGGTCTAGAGATGTTGTACGTAAGTTTACCAGGGTTTGATTTAGCACTGGTAGGTGTACCAGGTTTAAAAGCTGCTACCGTATTAGGCGTAGTGATCTCAATTTCTCGAGGTTTTTCTATAGTAATTTCTATTTCCTCAGGATTAAAGGTATTATTGCCAGGTCTAGAAGTAATACGGTTAGGTTTGAGAGAAGATGTTGGTCTGGAGATAGATCTTTTAGGCCTAAAGGTAGGTTTTGTAGGAATAAAGGTCAAAGTGTCTGGTCTAAATGACGTTGCTTTTGTTATTTGTGTTGGATTTAGTCCGAGTAGACCAGTTTTAGTGCTGCAAAGGATAAAAACATTTTTAGTCCGGAGGAATACCTAGCCCGATTTAGAGGCTGCAGTCGAATATTCGGCCGTGATTTCAGTTTCAGCCGAAACCGAAACTCACGTGGTCACGTATAAAATTCTTAAAATACTGAGATTTGGTGCATTTTACCCATTGTTCTGCATTGATAAGGACGTGAAATGGAAACAAGTCTGTCGTAATCATTTATTTAATACTAGCTGCGCCCAGCGGTTTTATCCGCAGTACTTATGTGTTATTCCAGGCTCTAAGCTATATCTATACCAAATTTCAGCTCAATCGGTTCACCCGTTTAGGCGTGAAAGAGTAACAAACATCCATCCAGACATCCATTCTTACAAACTTTCACGTTTATAATAAAAAGTAAGATAATATAAATAAAATATATAGGTATCTTTTTTCAAATTAAGTTCTCATAGCAAAATGTTTAGATAACCTTTTAAAAGATAAAATCTACCAAAAATGTACAATAAAACGATATTCTACGTAACAACAAACCTATAGAAGAAATATGCGTAATTTGAGATGTGACTTTACTTTTCACTTTACTTTTTTATTGGTCAAAAATTTGGTATATTTACATACCAGATAAAGTACTTTTTAGTGGGCAAAACGGCCGTTTCTAAATAAAAAAAAACACTTTCGTGTCTTAAAAATCACCTTCATGGTTTAAACGCCACGAAGGTGATGCCATGTAGGTGAAGAAAATATCTCTTTTGGGTGAAATCCTGGATAGTTTAGGTATAATATTTAAAATCAAATACTACATCTTTATCTCGCACATTTTGGGGTTTCGAAAAGCTAACTTTGATTTAAATAACTAATTTTATTACTAATTATATTTACAACGCATTAAAATGTGGTCCATGGAAGTGATCGGTACACCCGATTAGCTGGTGTATTCCCGTTGTCCCCGGACTCCGTGTCCCCGTCTAACGGGGACAGCGGTACTTGAATTAAATATTTAAAATGTCATAATATTGCATTGTCATCCGATTTAAAAATGCATGCATAATTTCAGCTCAATCGGAAATTGGGAAGTGCGATCAAATTTAACTTGCAAGATTTGATTACAGACAACGGGTAACGGCATAGGCGGATTTAGGAGGAGGGCCAGGGGGCCAAGGCATTGTAGAGAGACGAATTTTGCACATATTTCATGGTCAAATTATATATTTTTTTCTCGGCGCTCGCAGCAAGGTGCTAGCGCACTTATTATTATGGATATTTGAACTTTCTAACTGTTCAGAGCGAGCTAAACACACACTTTTCGTTGTAAAAATTATAATATTTTTACCCGTCTGCACCCCCCAGGACCACTTCCTAGATCCGCCAGTGGGTAACGGGACAGGTGAAAGTAAATAAAAAATGTGTTTCATTTTATGTCGCAATCAGAACTAAATATAATAATATAATTATAATTTTGACGTGAAGCCTACGGAGGTTGAAACGCGACTGAATGAATTTCGCGACAGAACGCTCCACAAGACGCGAGACAAGTATGATCACCTTCACAAGCCCTGTCACAATACACGGGACGGCACCACACGGTATCTTAAAAGTGTGTATCTGCCTTTAACTTAATAATCCACATACTGTCCTTGAGCATAAGATAAAGTCATTAATTTAAGACCCGTTTGGTCTCATTTTATTGTAGGTTACCTACTAGGTAGGTACCTACCTACTTATTAAAATATATTAAGTAATATTTGATTTCAAAAATTATCATAGATTTTCGCAAAATAATGCCTACTACCATCAATTATCTTAAATACCACCTAGTTTGTTTAAAATAGATACAGCTCTGTATGTTGATTGTTGATTTTTGTGGTTGATTTTGAGAGCCCATGAAAACTGGCTATTAATAACTACCTATTATTAGGTATAGTAACATAGGCGTACCCAGCTTCTGGTCTAGGGGGGGGCAGGCATGGGCGGATTCATGATTTTTTTTACTGAACTTGAACTTTGTGCCTGTGTTATGTGCCATATGTTCTAACGTTGAGCAGGTAGGACCTATTTAAAGGTACGCCATACTTTGATTTCGGCTTGCACATAGCGTAAGAAAATTGAAATATTCTCCCTATTTTCTATTGAAATATTCGCCCCGAGAAAATTTAAGATTTTTGGTAGCGAAAATACTGCAGTTAATTTGTTGCGAGCAGTAGAAAAATAAAAATATACCTACTTCCATTAAAAAGCGCGAGCAGCTTGCTGCGAGCGCCAAGAAAATTTTATATTTTTGGCAAGGAAAAAAATGCGGTTTACTTGCTCCGAGCGGTAGAAAAATTATAATATTCTTCCTTAAAATAGCGCGAGCAGCTTGCTGCGAGCCCCGAGAAAATTTTATATTTTTGGTAGCGAAAATACTGCAGTTAATATGCTGCGAGAGGTAGAAAATTAAAATATACTTCCATTAAAATGCGCGAGCAGCTTGCTGCGAGCGCCAAGAAAATTTTATATTTTTGGCAAGGGAAAAAGTGCGATTAACTTGCTCCGAGCGGTAGAAAAATTATAATATTCTTCCTTAAAATAGCGCGAGCAGCTTGCTGTGAGCGCCAAGAAAACTTTATTTCTTGTTCTACAGATATTATATAGGACATTCGATTTCCAGGGGGGGGCAGCTGCCCCCCCCTGCCCCCCCCTGGGTACGCCTATGTATAGTAAGATAACATGCTACTTAGGAGTTCTATAAAGTAAAGTTTGAATTGACTTACTCAGACTGAGCTATTTCACTTATCGTCAAAATCACTAAGCGAAACCATTTTGTCTTCATTTTAATGTTCTAAGTAAGTTATATATTTTTAATCCGACGATAAAAGGATGTATTACGCGTAAGTCGACGCGTATAATATGTAATATTATTAGTTCCTAGGTGCATTACAAGCACGACCGATCGCACAAATTTTAAGAATTAATAAAAAATATACACATATTTACATAACTACTTGTTTCGTCGCTTTTCTTGTTGAATGGCGCAACCTTCTCGCTCGCACGATATTATACAAATTTAAAAATATAAATTCGTGAAATTTACTTTTTGATTTTTTATTTTTGTGGGAATTTAAAGTTACTTCGGTTTTAAAAAATACTTCCTCTTTGATACTTTAAAAAAATGACAAAGGAGTAGGAAATATCAGTACCTAAGTATATCTATATCTATACTATTGTTAGAAATTGTGATACATAACGATTTAAATGCTTAATAAACGATGCGGAAAAGCAAATCAACCAAATTAAAAAGAAACAATTTATGGAATGAGATAGTCAATGGCACTATGGTCTGTGATAAGTTCATATGTCATGATGACAAGGCGGCAATATATGTAAGAGTGTGTGATAAAAATAGCAACAGAAAAATAGTAAACTATGTAATTGCCGAAAATATAATACAGTTCAACAAGTAAATATGTACTTTTATTCAAGATCCTGTTGGTATCATGTATATTTGATCATAATACTGTTCGACCGTTCCGTAGAATAGTGTGCTATCTGCAAAATGGTCAATGTTCAGGAGAGGCTAGAGAACATGTTCACTTGTATAACTCTTAAACGGTTATACTTGGCTTTAAGATTTTTTGGTATGTTGTAATGTATCCCCAGCATGATGAAATGCTTTATGCTATATATTTATTATCCTCATTATTCTCAAGATAGCGAGTTCTATATATACATAGGACGTTTAGTGGCGGAATGCGCGGAGTCCGTAGTGATAATACGGCGTTGTTTTAAGGAGATGTTTGAAATAATTTACGTTCTATATTAATATATACATTTATTTGTTGGAATTACCTAACGTTTCTTGAGTCCTATGTGAATTAAGAACTTGAAATATTGTAACTATTGAGTACTATAAATTAATTAAAAACTCGTACAACAAAATAATAAATAAAATGTTTATTTTAAATCATTTTTATTAATTATTAAAATCAAAAATAGTCCTCAAAACTATTATTACGGCATCACTTCAAACAGAGAGCACATCAGTTAAAAATGCAATTATTATAATTATTAACATAGTATCGAACATTTACTAAAATATAGAAATAATAACTGCTGCAGACACGTATTTGTACATACGTACGTATACGTACGTATTAGGTACATAAATTTACGCCAATTATAATAATTACATTTACACCAAAATTATAATAGAGCTACTTATTATAAGAATTAAAATTGTACAACTCTGGTTTAGGTAACCTTTATAAGTCTTTGTGCTAGAGGCATAATTCTCAGGTTCATTTTTAAATCAAAATATAAATTATGTTCCTTAATATTGTGGCACCTGTAGTTCAGTAATCCATAAAAATAAATCACGTAAAAATCAACCTTTAAATACGCGTGACAAGCATTTTTTCTCAAAATGAAAAAGAATACAGTTCTTAAAAAATTAAATATATAAAAACACTTTATACCTTTCAATAGTATAATAATATTTTTATCTGCTATTCATCGATGTCATCCGATTCTTTAGAAACAGTATCATTGCTATGATATGATAAAGAGTTAAATAATTATGTATTATACTCAACGGAAATTAATTTTAACCGGCAAATATCTATTAAATCTTTGTACATATTTGGCAGAACAACAATTATTTAGCAGATACCCTAAGCCGTTGTAGATTCTGTTTGTATCGAGTTTCTAATATTTGTACCTATCACTAAAATATAATAATCGGTCTAATAGGTCAGGACAATATATTATGTGAAAAACAATTTGTAAGGATCTCTAACTTTTCCATGAACTTCTCGAATATTACTCCAATCTTTTTGCCCTATAATGTGTTGTCCATACCTCACTATTTACAGAAGTTTAAAGTCGAATACAAATTACTGGGCTAGGTTGCGAATAAATTAGGTTTCTGCTTTATTTTTTGGCCCATCTTACTATTAAACGCCTTTTATCAGAGGTATAATAGATAGTTTTGGTATGAAAAGCTATCTCGATAGCAAAGTTGACACTGCCCCCTCATTTAGGGAGTCCCTTTTGTAAAAACAGGTGTGCTATTCTTATGGTTTACTTTTTAACAGTGTAAACGTGGAATGAAAATAGTGAGATATCTTAGCAACACATTTGTAACGGCATATTTATGACAGATACAAAGTTTTTACGTCTACGAATTGTCCCGCTTTTGTCACATATTTCTGGCCTAAATTCCTAAGGTAATGCCTATAAGATCCACCCACTCCGAGGAGTGCTTCTTTCGTTTCATAGTAATTTTAGGAGTCACGGCTCATAAATTCAAAGTAGCAGGTGAATTTGTGTGATTAGGCCATGATATGTTGAGGTAAATGCAATGGGTATTAGTAGCAGACGGCATTCTGGGGTAAAAATTCGCAAAGCTTGTGTGAGGTACTTCCAATTACAATAATATACTAGCACTAGGTGTATTATTAATTTCCTCAGGCCTACTATCTTCACGTAGAATTTCTTCCCATACATTAGCTAGTTCCTGGCCTATTTGTGAGCACCAGACCAAAAGTGACGTTTGTTGCGTTTTGGTGTGCTGTGTAACATTCTGATCCAAATAAATAATAAAAAACAGCGTTTTTTAAAAGTTTCACATAAAATATTGTAAAACTATTTATCTAGGAACAGTTTTAAAATATTTTTAAAAATATATATATTTAAATAACATTTTTTTTAAAATGAATAACGTCCTATCTGATTCCGTTCTACCAATAACAATGTCTCATATGAATATGGAACCTGCAATTTGTGTTAAATATTCCGTAATAAAACGTCCTTTATTTTCATGGGACGTTAAAATGTTTGATGGTTTCCGTGTAAAATCGTCCTAATATTTCATATGACTACTAATTTTTACATTTTATTGTTAGGGAAATAATTATTTTACATTAAATAATACATTACACCAATCTCATATAAGCAGTAAAAAGGCGTTTTACTACTAACACTACAACTCCGTAAAAAAACGTCCTAAATAAATACCGAACGCAAGCAACATTTTGTACTGAAAATTATATTTATTAATTAATAACTCAATAATGTGCATTACGAATTAATTTAACTCCATCTTTTTCAATTAACCAGTATTCAAATTATCTTCCTTGTTAAGCTTTTGTAATATTTATCTTGATATTATAATTTTTTCGGATAAAAATTCAATTATTGCCTTTCTCCGACGAATATCGGCCGATGTGACCAACGCACGGCGCGTCCGCTGACCGCGCGGCGTCGCATTGTCACTCCGTGCGTTTTTGTGCGGAGCGAATATAACATAGAACGATATTCGTTTTAATATTTCCGAAACTAAATAAGATACGAAAATTTCAAAAACACAGGTCTATAGAGTTCGTCTTCCTTATCTCGTTAAGCTATAAAACTCCATTTTGGTCTATGATCACATAGGACACTCTTCTACGCATAGGTCGTGTTATATAAAGAGGTAATCTGACTGACTGACTCATCATCGTAGAGACGAAACCGCTGGACTGATTGAGCTGAAATTTGGACCGCGTATTTTTTAGGTGGCGTAGACGACCGATAAGAAGCAATTTTGCGAAATTCCCACTGGAACGGGAATTATTCCCGAAAAACGTTTGTATCCAAATCCGTAACCGCTGAACCGATTGAGTTGAAATTTTGTAAAACGATGGTTTAGATTGTGTTTAGGAATATTGAATAGTTTTTAAGTCAGAAAATTTCTTTAAAGGGGGGGAAAGGGGGGTCCAAATTTGTATGGGAATTTTGGAACCACTGACTCTATTGAGCTAAAATTTGGTATAGAGGTAGTTTGAGTCTTTAAAAAGGATATGGGATAGTTTTTATTCCCAAAATCGACGTTAAAAGGGGGAGAAAGGGGAGTCAAGTTTTTATGGGAAATCAGTAACCGCTGACTTTATTTAGCTTAATTTTGGTATAGATATAGCTTAAGCCTCGAGAAAAGATATAGAATAGTTATGTAATCCCAGAAGTCGGTCTTACAAAAAAAAATGGGGGTTTGGGGGTCGGCAAAATGGGGGTTAGAGTTTGTATGGAAAATCAGTAATCGCTTCTTCTATTCTTTCTATTCTAATTCTTGGAAAAATACAGCTTGAGGCCCACCAAAAAGTATAACAGATCTATTTTATCCCAGAAATCGACTGATTTCTGGGGTAGACCTACAAGGGGGGTAAATGGGAGGGGGGATGGGGTCAAAGTTATTGTATATAAAAGGATAGTTTTATTTCCGAAATCAACCTTAAAGAGAAAGGAGGAGAGGGTAAAACTTTTGTAAGGAAAATCGATAACCACTGGTACAGATAAAAGAATACCCACTGGCCACTGACCCTTTTGGGCTACAATCTGGCACAGAGATAGATTGAATCTCGGGAAATTATTGAATAATTTAATTTTCTATGTATATCAACTGTACGCGCTACGAAGTGCGCGCATGTCCTCTAGTTTTTCATATTATAATTTCTTGACAGCGTTTGATGTTTTACTCATATTAATGGGGAGGTTTAAGCGGTTCAGTATCAAACTGGTTATACTTTAAAAAATTGTATAAAAATATGAGCTAAATTTTCAATTTAACACATTTCCAAAAAGTAAATTTTATCAATTGTTATTTGACAATCAGTTATATCGTGCGAGCGAGACAGAGGCTCAGCGACTATTAACCCCTTAATGGAAACTACTTGAACTAGGCTATGGATGTGTATTCTAAATGGATGGTTAATGAGGCTATTGCTAGGACTACGGCACCTGCCACTTCCGTCCCATTAAATATCTAGGCAGGTGATGACTCGCCACTCACTAAACAGGCCCGGCATTACATAGCCGACGAGAAGGGCAACGTTGGTGCAAGTGGCTGGAGGGGAGAGGTGTCCCTGGACTCTGGACTTTAAACACATAGGCCAACTCGCCAC
The DNA here is from genome assembly GCA_947507615.1 of Hemithea aestivaria. Lineage (NCBI taxonomy): Eukaryota > Metazoa > Arthropoda > Insecta > Lepidoptera > Geometridae > Hemithea > Hemithea aestivaria. The sequence goes on along the minus strand of CANNRZ010000029.1, from coordinate 13,533 downwards.
TTATGCTTCACATCCTCCCTCCGAGCGAAAAGCTCTCGCGACTCCACTCTGGCCGGCACTCTGGCGTCAGTGTTCACTCCGGCCGGCCGGTGAAGGCAAGCCGGAGATGAGGAACAGAATCCTCCCCCGCACTCGGATCCGTGGGGTCGCTACTCCCCAACAGCTCGCCATATGCTGCCCTGCGGTATTATTATTATAGCCAATAAGCCAATAGCCCTGCAGGTTTCCAGCCTCCACCTTTCACGGTATTACCTTTCAGCGTACAGAGTACAGACATAATCCGGGGGCCTGCAGGACTGTGCTGCAGTAGTTGCATCTGACTCTCTGACCTCGAAAGCAACTGATTAAAACGTATTGACTGTGGTTGCTTCTTTCCGCCCAGCCTCAAACCCCGGTTCTAATAATAAATAAATATTTCAGGACGTTTCACACAGCGCCACCTAACCCCAAACTAAGCAACTTACTGCTTGTAATATGGTGGTTAGGATAACGGATAGAATACTTATATACTTTTTCTTTTGTAAATACATACTTATAATAGATATTGAAAAACCACCCAGACCAGAAACAAATACCTGTGGATCACACAAACATTTGTCCCATGCGGGAATCGAACCCGCAACCTTCTGCGTTGCAGGCGGGTATTAGCCCACCGCGCCACATAGGTCGTCAAAATGTTCTAAATGATATCGGCACAAAGTGGTAAGTGGTGCATACTTTATTGCGTGCTGGCTGTGTAGCTGTTGTTTTTGCGCGGTACCGAGTTTCATCGCAATCGGTTCATCTAGTATTAGGTAGGTAGGTTGAGGAACCTACCTACCTACTTTAAAAAAAAAGGTAGCACTCCGGGAGTGCCGGCAGAAGTGAAAACTTCAATATTAACGTTGTGTTTAATTATAAGTATAAAAATACTATCATTTATGAGGTAGAATACAATGTTTATTTATTGCGCTATCGTACACAAATATGACAATTTATATGTTGTTATTTATAATATTATATCGTTATTTATATATTACATTAAATTTTATCTCTCAGAAAAATCAACTTCCATCCATAATTTCGACGACTTTTACACCATCGTTATTATCAGAATCATCATCGCAAATTTTTACAACTGATACAATTGGTTTATGATAACTGAAGTAAGAAACAAACAGTTTTGATTCGAACCTATTTAAGTGTCTAATAAAGACCGCATCAATAGTAGTTTTGTATTTCGTTGTGCTAAAATTGCGATCATTTGACATAGTTAAACCAAATTCACAGAGCAGCACACTCAAGCACGGTAGAAAGAGTGAGAGATACTAGTTCCTCTCCCTTCCCCTCGATCTTACGCTTTTTCGATCAGCATCACGTGACCCTGACGCGAGTTTGAAAGTTTTTACCCATACAAAAAAGTGCTCAGCGCCGCTAAAGAAGTTTTCACTTCAAAAATATTTTATTTCAGGCCTCAACTCAAGCCCATATATATGTTAATATATACTTAACCCAACTAATGTAGTGCCTTTTTTTTGAGGGGGGAAAATGCCTTCGCACTACCCTTTCGCCGCGGGGGTAACGGAAGGGGGAGTGTGGGACTTGCACCCACTAAAAACCCCCCGTGAACAGTCCTCCGCTCAATCAAGGCGAGATGGGGTCGCGAAAGCATTCACCATCTCGCCCAGCGCGGTAGGCCCTATTTGCCAGAACTCAGAATTCATGTAGTGCCTAACATAATAATAAGTCGTAGTCGTAGTGCTGTGCCTGTGATCCTGAGATATGTACTAAGACTAGGTACTCTGTAGGTTTTCAGACCACTTCACCTACTACGAAACGCCTCTATTGATTAATTTATCATTTACACAGGTAGCAATCGGTAATCATTATAAAAGCTATTAAAAATAAAAATGTTCTAAGAGAGAGCGAGAAAAAGTAAAAGTTTCTAAGCTCTATATATATACAAAAAAAGTCAAGCAGTTTAATATTCCAAAACTAATAATATAAAAGTGTGGGTAGGTTATAGGTTCCATATTTACTAGAGAGTCAAATCTGACTACGATCATATTAGGTGGCAAAAATAAGAACTAAAAGTGGCTGAATCATGAGACATGATGGCTCGTCCACATATACCGGCCAATGATTCGCCGAGTATGTGTTTTGTCTATGGACGAATAATTATTGTCTATAGACGAATGTCTTCGGATATTTACGGTTTTGTTCCCGGTAAATTTCCGGTATACATTTTGGGCTCCGTAGCTAACGACTTTAATTATATTTTGAATATGAATCAATCATCGATCATTTGAAGCCATTTTGTGTGAATAATTACTTGAAACCTGTGCTTGAAACTAGTTAAATTTTCTTTATTTTTTGATTTATATAATCTGTGCCCCAAGTGCATATAATATATAATCTGTGCGCTCGGACGAACGTTGGGCCAACGACTCGCCGAGTCATTGGCCGGTATATGTGGACGAGCCATGAGAGTATGAGAGAACGTTGAGTATTACGAAAAAGTCCTGCAAAAAACTATGGGGAAACGTATAAAACTTTTTATATATAATATGAAAAGTGGGTACTTTTAACGACAAAGAGTTCCTAGCTTAGGCTGTTTTATCTTGTGGCGTTCCACTAACGGAACGTCACTAGTTTATAAGGTGGCAACACTATTGTCTATGGAATAGTTTGTCTATGGGCGACAAGTCCCTTTATGTTTAGTTTTCTTTTATGTTTCAAGTCGACATTATACATTCTCACCACACCAAATTATTGTGTTTTAATATTATTTTACGTTAATAAAACATAATATAAAAGCCAGTAGCAGTGCAGTTATAATGTCATAAGGAAGATTGGACTCGTAAAAATTACACGAACCGCACGAGCATCTCACAATCTTAACGACGAAGCGAAATAAATTAGAAAGCCCGCCGTAAGAAAGTCCTGACATGAGTGTGGCACATCTCTAAAGTAATATGTTCTGTGGATTTAAGCTTACATTCATTCTTTCACTGACATATTTTTAGTCTGTGGTAGTGGGATTTACCGAAAAATGTTTGCTAAATTTTGTTTTTGTTATTATTCTGTGAAGTCGGTAGATAAGGATATTTAATTTGATAACGGTTATTATAATTCATATTTCGTGTTAAACGACGCCTATAAAATTGAATTTAAGTGAAATTAGTAGTGCATATTGGCATTTAGGTTACAGGGATATTGTGGTTACAAAAGAGTTAATTTTCTGCTTTAAATAGACTTCTGAAGCTGAGTTGTATAAGATGGATGAGGAAGAAACCAAGAACTGTCCCAACTGGTGAGTGTACGCGTACAAATCGTGCGTAATGTTGTGTCAATACTCCGACTTATTTATGCCTCACTTTTGCGCTATTTATAGATATTTGGATCATTACGAGCGCCTCGATTCACAGCTGTTGGTTCTTGTTTTCGGTTGTTTATATTTCAATAATAATAAACGTAAATCAGTCACCGTTTCAATGAAGACTCGTAATATTCATTCAGTAAAATTGTTGCTTTTCCTGAAAAAAAAAGGGAATCTTATTGTCAGATTTGAAACGTCAAAAGGTCATGACTTCGTTGACCCCTTGGCCCTTGTCCCATTACCCATTGACCCTATTTCGAAAATGAATATTATCAACTTATTACTATAACTAGAAATAATTAAGTGCTTCGTCTTTGCAACTTGCTTTCACACAACAACCAACTTTGAAATATAAATTTTTAATTATTTTTTTAATGTTTGGTCAAGCTTAAAAAATATTTTTATATATTTATTAAAAGTAGGTAAATTTATTCATGAAATGAAGAATACACCTGTATTTTGTAAACCTTTTGCCATCTGTGGAAGTATCAAACTATGCCCAGTTTGAAAAATCCCTTTGAAAAATACTAGAAAATATTATTTATCTAAAGCTAGACCAAAAGACATCGAAAAATTTGCTGGCGAAGCTTTTGAGCCTGTTTGACTCTCCATCGACACAGCCTCGTTGCATTCTGTAAAAGCTGAACAATTATTATGCCCTACAACTGATGTATCACTCCGCTCAGACTCTACAGTTTCAAGCCTATACACACCACATTCGCGTTTAGCTGACGCTATCAAGGTATCATTTTTATATATTTTACAATTTTCATCTATAAAAATAACTCTGAATCCTTTTCTTGTCAAAGCACTGACAGATAACAAATTGGTTGCCAAATTTGGCACGTAATAGACATTACTTATTGTCTTTACACTATGCTTTAAGGTTACTATCACATTGCCGCGACCGCGAGTAAAGAGTTTTTCACCATTCGCCACTTTCACTTCAGTTATGAAACCAGGCACAAAATCAGTGATCATGTCCCTGTCGTTACACATGTGGTTGCTGGCACCGGAGTCGACAATCCACACATCCTTACGCACGCACGTCGATAATGCAGTTAACATCGCCTCTCCGTTACTATTCTCTTTCTTGTTACTTGCTCCCCCCTTGCATTGTTTTGATGTGTGTCCTAACTTCTTACACTTGAAACATCTTATTTTCTTATGTGAAACAAGCGCTGTTGTTGAGCCTTCTTCATTTTTGTCACCGCGCCGCTGTACTTCCTGCATCAATTTGGCTTTTACAATTTCACTTGATAGTGAAATATTTGAGTTTTCTAGTGCCATGATTAAGGGATCATATTCGGCAGGCAAACCGCTCAACATAATAACCGCGACAAAATCATCATCAAGAGGTGACTGAATGTCGCTCAATTGTTGACTCACATCACAAATTTTTGCAATATACGCCTCCATGTCTTTGAAGTCACTCAATTTGGTGGCAAACAATATTCTGAGGAGACTCAGTCGTCGCGTAAGGCCTTTATCCTCATAAGCCTTTTTCAAATTGGACCAGGCTTCACGGGCTGTCTCCGCCTTTCGGACATGCATGTATGCAGCTGGCTGTACTGACAAACAAATTTTTGCCAGTGCTTTCAACGACCTTTTCTTAAAATTTGGGTCTTTTTCAGCACTTTCAGCCTCATCCTCGGAGATAACATCCCACAGGTCTTCATGTATGAGCAGCATTTTCAATTGAAACTTCCAGTTTACATAATTTTCATACCCTTTTAGTTTTTCAATTACTGGTATAGCTGCTGCTGCAGGATTACCTGCTGTTGAAGCCATGTTCTCGTGAAAGGACCATAACCTGATGAAAATAACTAGTTTATTATATTATTTCGTGGAAGTAAAACGAACATTACGTTGGTCCAATTCAATGTAATTTTCTCAATAAGACATAAACAAAACATATTCCATATTCAAACATATAAAACGAGTAAATTAATATAAAGGTTAGTTTGAACTACAACAGAGGTCTAACATTTATTCTACAAATTTATTTTTCAAAATTTGTTGTATTGTGCGAGCGAGAAAGACACACAAAGATGAGGCTGATAACATACATAATATGTTCAAGAATGTAATGAATAAACAAACTGTGTTAAGATATGATATCATTAGAATTCTGGAATAACAGACAGTGCCGGCGTTAGGGTAGGGCGCGGTTGGGCGACCGCCCAGGGCGCCGGATAAAAGGGGCGCCACAGGCGCTATAATGGGGCGTATGTGGCGCCCCATTCGTGCTGAAAATTCAAAATTTCTCGGTGCTCGCAGCGAGCTGCTCGCGCATTTATAAATAAGAATATTTAGTTTCTTTGCCACTCAAAGCAAGCTGAACGCACATTATTCATGCTCAAAAATTCAACGTTTTCTTGGCGCTCGCAGCGAGCTGCTCGCGCTTTTATAAATGAAAACATTTACTTTCTTTGCCACTCGAAGCAAGCTAAACGTACATTATTCGTGCTGAAAAATACAAAATTTTCTCGGTGCTCGCAGCGAGCTGCTCGCGCTTTTATAAATAAGAACATTTAGTTTCTTTGCCACTCGAAGTAAGCTAAACGCACATTACTCGTGCTGAAAAATTCAAATTTTTCTCGGCGCTCGCAGCGAGTTACTCGCGCTTTTATAAATAAAAACATTTAGTTTCTTTGCCACTCGAAGTAAGCTAATCGCACATCATTCGTGCTGAAAAATATCTAAATTTTCTCGGCGCTCGCAGCGAGCTGCTCGCACTTTTATAAATAAGAATACTTATTTAGTTTCTTTGCCGCTCGGAACAAGCTAAACGCACAACATTCGTGCTGAAAAATTCAAAATTTTCTCGGTGCTCGCAGCGAGCTGCTCGCGCTTTTATAAATAAGAACATTTAGTTTCTTTGCTACTCAAAGCAAGCTAAACGCACATTATTCGTGCTGAAAAATTCAACGTTTTCTTGGCGCTCGCAGCGAGCTGCTCGCGCTTTTATAAATGAGAACATTTACTTTCTTTGCCACTCGAAGCAAGCTAAACGTACATTATTCGTGCTGAAAAATTCAAAATTTTCTCGGTGCTCGCAGCGAGCTGCTCGCGTTTTTATAAATAAGAACATTTAGTTTCTTTGCCACTCTAAGTAAGCTAAATGCACATTACTCGTGCTGAAAAATTCAAATTTTTCTCGGCGCTCGCAGCGAGTTACTCGTGCTTTTATAAATAAAAACATTTAGTTTCTTTGCCACTCGAAGTAAGCTAAACGCACATCATTCGTGCTGAAAAATATCTAAATTTTCTCGGCGCTCGCAGCGAGCTGCTCGCGCTTTTATAAATAAAAATACTTATTTAGTTTCTTTGCCGCTCGGAGCAAGCTAAACGCACAACATTCGTGCTGAAAAATTCAAAATTTTCTCGGCGCTCGCAGCCAGCTGCTCGCGCTTTTATAAATAAGGACATTTAGTTTCTTTGGCACTCGGAGCAAGCTAAACGCACATCATTCGTGCTGAAAAAATCTAAATTTTCTCGGCACTCGCAGCAAGCTGGAAAGGTGGATTTTTTCTGGTTACGATCATGATTGATTGATTGGATTCGACCCAGCAAAAAAATCCTGGATTATAGCCTTTTTCGTTTTTAGTATGGGTTTGAATTGCTTTTTAGGGGGCGCCGTAGAAATCTCGCCCAGGGCGCTGGTAACGTTAAAACCGGCCCTGATAACAGAGTACATTTTAATTTCTGGAACTGGAAACAAAGCACAGCCAAAGTAGTGTTGGAATAATTACCATTTTTTTTCTAGTCTGTACTCTCTGTACTGTCCCACTGCTGGGCAAAGACCTCCCCCAAATCCTTCCACTTATCACTTTCTCCAATAATATTTAATTGCTAAAGGACAATTAGCAATTATCAAATTAATCTTAGTTGCTAAAATAAATTATTGCTAATTTAATAGCAATCATCTGAGTTTACATCCTGCTGCTATCATATGAAAAATATGTTACCGTGCTGGTTCGCACCATGGTGCTAACTGACTGCCACGCTATGCTAACGCTAATTTGATTCGACGCTTAATAAAAATATGAATCAATGTGCTTAGAAATTTTGGATTTCACCGCTATTCATAATTAAATTAAAAATAATTTTAGCAAATAGCATAGCAATAGCTTGCAACATGGTATGAAAATTAGCATGCTTATAAAATTAATGAAAGATAGCATTAATTGGCATTACTAACAGCCAGTACTAGACAGATAAAAAAAGGTTGGCACCATCCCATATCTCATAACAAAAAATTGTGATAAATATGCCAACAACTATAATTCTCTGAATAATCTGGAAAAACTCTGGAACATTTTGAGAGTAGAGTACAAATTGTATCCACTCACTGCTGGATATAATATGGGACTTGGGATTATTTGACATATATTATAAGATAGAAGGTAAATAGAGAGATTTATTAAGGCTTCTTTAAGTTTTAGATAGATAACTCTTTAATGTGTGCACATTACAAACAAGACGTTAAAAATATAGATACCTACGATTTGATTAAAAAAAGTGGTACAATTGGTGGTATAATATTTTTTTTTATCTTAGGAATAAATAAAGTATTATCTATAATTATATCTAATTTTCCAGCAAACGAGAGATCCCGGCGACAAACTTCACAATCCACACGGTGCACTGTGCTCGCAACATTAAAGTGTGCCCCGTCTGCAAGGAACCTGTTCCGGGAGCTGAGTTGCAGGACCATCATAACAAACTGCACAAGCTGTGTAAGTATTACTTTAATATTGTCATCAGCGTACATTCATCCACTGGTTGACATAGGCCTGCATGGCACACATGTAAATCACTATCACTACATACTATAAAATAAAGTTGTTTACCGCATCACACATCTGTCTGTCCCTATGTATGCTTATATCTTTAAATCTACGCAACGGATGATGTGGTTTTCATTAATAGCCAGAGTGATTCAAAAGGAAGGTTTATATGTATAAAACATGCATAATATAGTAGAAGAACACTGATAATTTTCTATTAATCTATCAATTCTTTTTTTGCCAAGCGCGACGAATTAAACGCAACAAAGTGCGCGCGGGTCCACTAGTAAATGATATAGTGATAATAGAATCTGATTTTTTTTATTTTGAAGTTTATATAATTATATTACACTAGCTGCTACCAGCGGTTTTACCCGCAGTACTAATGTAGCCTATGTGTTATTCCAGGGTCTAAGCTATATCTATACAAAATTTCAGCTCAATCGGTCCACCCGTTAGGGCGTGAAAGAGTAACAAACACCCAGACATCCATTCTTACGTTTATAATATGAGTAAGATTGATTCTGTCCGTAGTGCCATGCAAGCAATGTGGGGAGAGTGTGTGCGGAACAGACCTAGAGGACCACATCCGAGACTCCTGTGCCAACACTATCAAATCATGCAGGTATTGCTTCCTTTTAAAACACTTTCATAATTTAAGTGCAAGCGTTAAAATGATGCTAAGGATTTAAGTACTCTTCAAGAATGGATTTTACAAAATTAAATCCCTATCAGTAAACCCTTAGGGGTTAAATGGGGTCACATAAATAATATTATGTATTTTTAACCCCCGACGCAAAAACGACGGGGTGTTATAAATTTGACGTGTCTGTCTGTGTGTGTGTCTGTCTGTGGCATCGTAGCTCCCAAACAGTTGAACAGATTTTGATCTGGTTTTTTTTGTTTGAAAGTAGAGTTAGTCGAGAGTGTTCTTAGCTATGTTTGGTGGAAATCGATTCAAAATGGCCGCCACTAAAAATGGCGGATTACTTTTTTCTTCCACGACCCCCTCAATATGGGCACAGATAAAAGAATACTAGTACAGATACCTCATCTCATACATTGAAATCGGACCGCCCTAACTCGGGCTATTCTGCGGGCTATTTAGTTTGACCTCTGTTGTCGCGAGATGGCGCTACGACAGGATCGATTTGCCATCTATCGAGGTGCCATCTATCGCGTGCCTATGGATTTACTAAACCCTTAATAGTAAGGGGCCAACAGATGGCGCTAGTTTCATCGAGTACAGTAGAGTAGGTAGCTGAGCAAAGATTAAGGAAATAAAGAGTAGGTGAACTCTATTTTGTTTCGATATAATATTATTATCTGCGCGTATCTCCCGCCGTTACACTGTGTGTAATTTTGATGAAGTTGCGGCCATCCTATTTATTTTTTTATTCGATACACGATGTCAAATAACAGCTCGGAATCTAACTCCAATGAAATTTTTTCCAGTAGTTTAGAAGATACAAGGTCTTTCTTGAAACTATAGAAAAAACATTAGAAACGCTTTTGCGCTTTCGTGTTCTCGCATTTCTTTGATTAATTAATGTATTATGTTGAGGAGCATGCTAACGTATTTTTTGATATTAAATAACTACAAGAATTCGAATCACAAGTACGTAAAAAAATACATTTTGTGGTTTTTCAAATATATTTTTTTTCTCAGAAATCCTGTTTGTTTAGCATTTTCTTTTAAAACTACAGTATCGTTAGGTTATTTTTTATCTCTCCACCAAATATAAAATCAAAATATCAAAGGACCGCTGAGTTACAGATTTTCAAAAATATTGGTTAGGGCTGTCCCTTTTCATATTTTTACATAAAATAAATATTGACCACTAGCTAACACGTTGACATGTGGCACTGCAAGATTAGTATAAGCGGATAAAAAAAAAACAAGAGTTGAGGACGAGGAACAATAGATGGCGTGAGTGGTCAGTCAAATTGAAAACCTTTTTTAACAAAATAGATTATATTTCAGAAATATTATATTCTATTGATCATATTTTGTTAATTGGTGCCAAATAATAGTAAATATATCGATAAAATTATTTTTGTTTACAGATTGATAAAGAAAAAAAATAATTACTCTAAATTATATATCGTTTTTTAATTTGCAAACTTTGGACTTAAAAAGTATAATGATAAGGCCGCCCATTGTGGACCAATGTGTTATAATATTGTCATAATAAATTTAAGTACTTTTTGTTATATTGGTGGCAAAAAAGAGTATATCTATTCTGTAAAATCCTAGAATAAACGGATGGTTAGAATAGGTATACAATAAACATTCAAGAGAAAGGTAAAGGAGTTTGAAGATTTGTGGTATACCTACTGGTTTATTAGGTTTCGGCGCAGACCGCGATTTCAAAAAAAATGGCGGTAAGTATACCACAAATCTACAAATACCCACAACAAAAGATATTCCGACAAACACCAACCATTCATAAATTTCATGAAAATATATAATACGGACCAGTAGGTATGCCACGTTCCGTACAACCCCATTCAATTATTTGTTCCCCAATTACACCTAAAATCTTTTAAAATTATTTGAAAACTTTAAAAATCGTCATTTCTAAATATATCGCAACATACTTACATATTACGAACTATGGACCTACTTTTTGAAGTTGGTTAAAAATACTAACAAGCTACTTTTCGATTTAATTCGCTTTATGTTTAAACATAATGTGGGCAGATGTAAATTTTATACGCTAATATAATTTTTAAATTTTGACAACCCTTTTTCCATAGAAATTTTTAGTTTCCTTAGAAATACATTTACTCAGCCGTCCTTTGATGAACGTATTTGAAATTTTAATGTCTCATAAGTAATTACATTTATTACCTAACCTTAAAAAAAGAAAATGCTAATATACAAGGAAAACTAAAATATTTAAGGAAAACTGAAAATCAGAAAAACTTTAATTAAACTGTAGGTTTATGAAGTACATCATTGATTTTAATATATAATATGTATTAAGTATGTTTATATCATCCTATATTACTACAATTTTAATTTTGTTTACGATTTATATTTTATAACAATATAAACATTTTTGTGAGGTCATTAACCTTTTTCAAAAAAAATCATAGCTTCTAAACTATTGGAAAGAATTTCGTCGGAGCTGGATTCGGAGCTTCAATTTGACATCGTCTATCGAATAAAAATATAAAATAGGATGGCCGCAACTTCATCAAAATTACACACAGTGCGTTAGAACCATAAGGTTTATTGATTAGGATGTATGATTTATCAACTATTAATAACGAACCTTATGGATAGGTAAGTATCAAAAATAAGGTCGGATGTTAAATAAATCTTACTAATATTAGGTATAAACGTAAAAATTTGTAAGAATATTCGCACCCGTAGTACAATACCGGATCAACTCAAAAAGTATTTTTACTGCAATTGCAATTTATTTATACTTGTTTATTGTAAAAACCATAGGAAAACTAAAAAAAACATGCAATTTCGGTCTAGTTTTCGAGATACATAAACTGCATAAATAACTTTGTAATGCCATATAAATGTATAGGATTACAAAGTTACATTTGCAGTCAACGGTAAAAATTGTATAAAATCCAAATAATTATTATTTGGATTTAATACAATTTTTATTATTATTAAAATATATATGCCGTATTAATGTATAAAGTCAGGGAGGGATTATCCCGCCATCTAGGTTTAGTCTGCTCCCATCTACGAGAGCATCGTTAGATAAGATCAGGCGATATTGTGGGCAAAGGCTAACCTATAACACGGTAAAGAGATATACAGTAGTTCGACTCCATAGAAAAAGTCGGAATGTGGGAGTAGGTAGATGTCGGTAGATGTGGGTAGAAGTGGGTATATAATCCAGAAGCGGGTGCCACGCAGCGACGGGCGGACGTCGCGATAGTTTTTTGCAAGTATTTAGTGTTATTTACGTTATTTACCTTTGACGTATGTATACATAATATAATAAATTATATAAAAATGGCAAAAAAATAGCATACTATATTATGCTGTTTTTGGTAGCTTGAACTTATCATTGAACTTATCAGGAAATCCAGAAATAACATTATTAACCCCCGACGCAAAATCGACGGGGTGTTATAAGTTTGACGTGTCTGTCTGTCTGTCTGTCTGTCTCTCTGTGTGTGTCTGTCTGTGGCACCGTAGCTCCCGAACGGATGAACGGATTTTGATTTAGTTTTTTTTGTTTGAAAGTAAGGTTAGTCGAGAGTGTTCTCAGACATGTTTGGTGGAAATCGGTCCAAGATGGCCGCCGCTACAAAATGGCGGATTACTTTTTCTTCCGCGACCCCCTCAATATGGGTATCAAATGAAAGGGCTTAACTAGTAGAATACAACCCATTATATAAAATTAAAAATCCAAGATGGCCGCCACCACAAAATGAAGAATTGCGTATTGTGTTGGGGGTTTTTTAAATTTTTAATTTAATTCACTTGTTTATCAAGCAACATGGAAAGGTAATAAAATTAAAAAGGTCAGTTAGTTAAAAAGGGGAGGAGGAGGGGGAAGGGGAGGAGGGGAAGGGGGAGGGGAGAGGGAATGGGAGGAGGGGGGAAGGAGGGGAGGGGAAGGGGAGGATGGGGAAGGGGAGGATGGGGAAGGAGGGGAAGGGGAGGGGGGAGGGGGAGGGGGAAGGAGGGGAGGGGAGGGGAGGGGGGAAGGGGAGGAAGGGGAAGGGGAGGAGGGAGAGGGGAGAGGAGGGGGACGAGAAGGAGGGGAGGAGGAAGGGGGAGGAGGGGGAAAGGTGGGGGGAAGGGGAGGAGGGGGGGAAGGAGTGGAGGGGGAAGGAGGGGAGGGGAAGGGTATGAGGGGGAGGGGAAGGGGAGGGGGAAGGGGAGTAGGTTGTCTTGTCTTGTCTCTTGTCTTATCTCTTGTCTTGTCTTGTCTCTTGTCTTGTCTTGTTTCTTGTCTTGTCTCTTGTCTTGTCTCTTGTCTTGTCTCTTGTCTTGTCTCTTGTCTTGTCTCTTGTCTTGTCTCTTGTCTTGTCTCTTGTCTTGTCTCTTGTCTTGTCTCTTGTCTTGTCTCTTGTCTTGTCTTTTGTCTTGTCTTGGGTTTTAATATAGGCCGCCACGACATGATAGGTAAGTAGGTAGTAGGTAGGTAGCTCAAGTAAGTAGATGATATGAAACAGGTAGGTACCTACTGTATGCGGGCAGCGGCTGCCCGGCAGCCCTATGACACGGTAAAGAGATATACAGTAGTTTGACTGAGCGTGATTTTTGAACATAAATACCTACAGTCGCGCGGTACATGCGCAAGTCATAGGGCTGCCGGGCAGCCGCTGCCCGCATACAGTAGGTACCTACCTGTTTCATATCATCTACTATCTACTTACTTGAGCTACCTACCTACT